>CM068827.1:121065280-121347780 GCA_028554795.2 Sinohyriopsis cumingii
TTTTATTTTGTTTCATTGTTATATGCAGCTGTGTGTGTTTAGGTCGATAAGCTCTACCTTAACACAGTGCAATTACCTAAAATGCACTATCGTGCAAGCGTTTCGGATCAAGAGCAGCAGCAGTTGCCTGTGTCAAATAGGCAATTGACAAATCTGTGTAAACTGTACCGCGTACATGTTGGGAATATGTTCCACAAATAGAGATCAGGGCAAGCAATTTATCTTCTGATTAAACCAACTAAAGAACTTACATGATATTGCACATGTTCTTATTGCTAAGCGACCGGTACGTGGATGGATACTATAAGCTATTAACGTGACTGAATAAAATGGACACGAACTAAAAACACATCGATCCTGAAATAGGAAGCGTTTCACAATGTTGCTTATTATTTTAACAACCTGTAGTTTAGGAAACTGGTTTTATCGAATTACTACACGTTCCATGCTACAATAATGTACGGTTTTTCATTGACTCGAGTGTGACAAAGGCAACTGTTAAACATCCAGTACTTTCCACGTTTAGTAACTACTATGGTTATGAAAATAATGTGGGTCGTCTGTTTCCTCGACACCGTCAAGTTTTCCTGTTTCCATTTCGTTAGTTTTCAATTTAATTTGCACTTATTTTTATTTACTGATAGTTTTTTGGTCTTCAATTAACTATTTGACACATTAACCCCTGGAGGTTTTGTCGTTTTCGCCTGAAATTTGAGCATGAAACACATTTTAAAAGCTATTTCTGAATACATCCGTAAACACCAACTTCCAGGTGATCATCCAGTAACATGCTGCCTAGTTGTGTTAGAAACATCGTTTTCCATTGGTTATTTGGCTCGCGCATGAGCAGAAGGGTAAAAGTTGGAGTTCTTTTTTTTTCTTTTTCTTTTTTGCTAAACGGAGCCATTATTTTTGTATCGAGACCACTCTTTATTCCAAATGCCCATCTTATCCTACTTTTGCAAAGGTTCATCTGTCTGTTTGCAGTTCATACCGGATCTAAAATCCGGACACAAAATCGGATTCCGACCACAGGCTAATTTTGGGTAGAAAAATATCGGGTCCAGAAATGAGTTTTTTTCCTCTAGATTTTGTAGTGCAACTAGAAATTCCAGATTATTTGGTATCATTGAGGAGCTACATATGTCTACCTTTCTATAATACCACCCACACTAGCGTGTCATGCATGACCATGACGATACAGAGCTCGGCAATAGGCTACTACCTCTTGCCACGTTAACTCGTCGCCAGGGGTTAATGTGTTAAGGAGATGGCAGTGAGTGAAATCCCTTGTGAGCGATATCTGCAGGGTTTTACACATTTCTTGTGACTTATATTCGTTGTTCAAAAAAGGTAAAATGGGCCAGATAGTTGCATGACAGAGGATATGATCAACGGTTTAATATATAATTCTTATAATAACTCTGTAATTGATGTTATTCGATGCTAACTATTTAAAAAGTTAGCATCGAATACTTTTTAAAAAAATATTTTTTAAGACAGTACGAGAGAGGTGATTTGCCATTGGATACCTTACGCTATTTTCAAATATCCCATTGTAATTTGATCGGTAGATTCAGTGCTAGTATCCGCAGTTATGTTGGAAGAGTTCACTAAGCAAGGGACTTTCTAGTTTTTCTACCTTGCATTTTGAATGCAATTTGGCCTTTCTAATGTCTTATGGTACGTGAATGATTTATTTTATTGCTGTACCACACTATAGAAATTTTGAATAGGACCATTTTCACTGGAATTGTATCATGACATAATTTCTAAGTAATGCGTGACCTTGAATGTAAGGATCTCGAGAGTCATCCGTAACAACACATTGAACCGTATATGTCTCACAAACGTTGAGTCCGGGGACTTGACTCACAGAGGAATTTAATGTTTTATATTTGTAACAACAATTTAACCGTGACGCGTACGGCTAGTGTATACTAGAATCGGTATGAAAGAAAAATCACCATAACATACAATTTCAGTAACAAAACCAAAGTGCAATCGGCCTTTTCCACCGAAGAAACTTCGAATGCCGCATACTCAGCTGGTTTGACATTCATTCACGAAAACGAATTTATCACGTGACCATATACTAAGCAACAGTGTATACGAAAAGTAAAGTACTCGTGTATTTTAAAAAGAAGATTTAAAAGTTACTTTGTACAGGAAATACAATGCTTCTAATCCACAGTATATTTTACTGACCTTTTATTCAATCCATACATGCTGTGTTTCCTCTCTAAACGTGTTTTGAAAGACATCCGTAAATCAGAATTGCTATATGTTTGCTCCCACCCACCCCCAACAAAATTTCGGGCGCTCCCGTTGCGCAAGAATTGTGTGCTTCTTGGCAAAAATCAACCCGCTTGATATATTCGAATTTTATTTCCTGGTTTGACAGAAAAGGTGGGGTTTTTCGGATTGATCGACGATGATCATATATGGAAGACTTGCTACCTGCATTTTTTTAAAATGTTCGAGCAAATTTGGTTTTTTTTCAACGAAGCAAATTGGAACGAAATCAACAAAATCACCACGAAATATGAACACAGACAACCAATATATGCTATCTCCATCGAAAATAAATTTATGATTTTCCAAGAAATATGTCGAGCATTATTGGCCTAATACAAGAGAATTACCATATTCTAAAGCGTATAGCCAGTTTTTGTTATTACTGACTTAATACATGATTCGAGATGCTGCAAATAATGTCTTTGTATTGCTTGTTAGACTTTTGTTTTCTTTAAGTAATTGGGTCACAACCGGCTGTATATCGGCCTTCATGCAATTAGTCCAAATGTTCTCGCTAGGAATATAAAGCTTGCCCCAGTGGAGATTGTATGTACTTCCACAAAAAGTAAATGATAGTAATTTACCCCTGTATGGAAAGTATCAGTAAAGGTTAAGGCAGAGAGCATCTAACTATATACATTGGTTGTTCGTCTTAATCGTTGCTACGAGACGGGATGAAGCAGCCAGGAGCTGACGCACAAACTTTCAAAGTGGCCTACCAAGGAAATGACGATGATATCATAAATCTTGGGGCATGAGAAGCAATGTGATTCGACGTGACAACCAATGGATACAGCTCTTCTTCTTCTTTTTTTTTTCTTCTTCTCCTTCTTCTTCTTCTTCTCCTTTTTCTTCTTCTTTTTATTATTATTATTATTATTATTATTATTATTATTATTATTATTATTATCATCATCATTATTATTATTGCTATTATTACTATTGTTGTTGTTGTTGTTTTTGTTGTTTTGCAATGTATTGAGATTGACACAGTATATCACTTTTTCCTGCGGTTGTATGTTTACATTTTTTTTTATAAATATTTTGTATATAATCTGATAAAGCATATCTTTGTAAACTACGAAGTAAAATTTATGGATAGCATTGTAGAATCTTTCCTGTCTATTAATACATATATTTATTTCTCATTGGTCGTTTTTCGTCACATGATGTACCAGGTCAGTACATAGAGACTAGTATGCACACTAATAAATCTAAAAAAAAGTGAATGAACAGAAGCAGCAGGTCGACGTCAAGTTTCCGCAAGTTCCCGTCAAGTTCCCGCAGGTCTAAAAATCGATAGGGATTTCAACATTGTTGTCGAATCAAATCTTTGATCCATAAAACTTTGTTCTCTCAACAAGTGACTGTTATATGAAAGGGAAAAGAAACAAATGGATATCTAATATGAAGTCAGACGAGTATTAAAGTCAGAGGAGAAATAAACGATGATTTCTCTTATTCAATGACGAGGAATTAGTGCCTTTATTTACAAGGATCTCTTTATGATGGCTGGTGGATGATTGTGATGTCTGATATGGTACACTCAATCAAAATCTGATTTATAGTACATGGTAAATCATTTTCACTATAATTATGCTCATTAACGATATTTTTGTAGAATAAGCACTTCCTGTCTGAATAAAATCGGCTATTCAATCTGTTTACAATGTAATGACTTAAACATCCTAGCATCGGTATGACAAAACTACGTTTATTTTAGACAATTGATTTTATTAATGTTATACGCGACGGTTACAAAGTACGGTCTGGCGCAATCCTGGTCTCTCCACCTACTTCGACATCTTCTTCTTTCCGAAGAAATTCTCAAGAACAGGTGTATCAATGAAATACGAGAAGTTATCACTCAAATATCTGGACTTATTTCAAATAAGTAAGGTAAAAAGTGCATCAATAATTATATGTATATTAATTATATGTATATGGTCTTCTTGAAGACCCCCACATTAGTGTCATCGTATGGTCTCTATTTGAACGTACAATGCCATGACATACTTTGAGATTTTATCGCCATCTTCCATGAATCTTATTTAACGCTGTGTAAATTGTCTTTCAAAGAAAATGCACAAAAAAAAATTAATTGTTTTTTTCTGTAATTACAACGTTCAGGCAATGGATACTTAAATGATTATGCGTAATAACACATGGAAAACAAATGGCATGAAATATCTAACGATGTTACACACATGCTCATGGCGTTTGATTAAGTCAGCTTCAGTTAGGTAAATGTCAAAATTAGTCATATAACCTAAGGACAGTCGCCTGTATACCTTTATTTGCCTTTTACATTTATAACGTATTTCACGCAATGCCACATATGCTTGTTTGACAAAAATATTATTGCTGATTGTAAATTAGTCGACACTGAGATACATATAATTTGTAAGAAGTAGATAAATTACCAATTATGGACCAGACTGAAAATTAAATAGCTTTTTTATATATAAATTCTAGTATTCTACGTCGATCCACAAGTTGGAAGTTACGAGAATAGTTAGACTAGAGTGCGTTCTATGAAAAGAAATAAAAAATATAACATAATAAGCTAAAACATTATAAATAATGACACAGTCAACAACGTGAAAGGTCAAATGAGATAACTGTTATCGTGCTGAGAGGAACAATTATTGCAAGTTACTTCCCTCTGTAAAGGTATTTATAGTCTCAGTACGCCATGTTAAGATTTACCTCCACCGTAGACAGAAGATGCATCACAATATATTTTTTTATTATAAAGCATGCATACATTGACATGTTTTTAAATCATAACATGTTTTGACTTGCGCCCTATGTCACAATACACAGAAAGTATGATGAATGCACCAACTTATAAAACAGTAATTTAGTTAAATACATCAGAATCTATTTTAGCTTCATCTGTTAAATTTCGTATACAATGGTATTTTTCCAGTTAAATAAATCAAAACGAATCTACTTCCACACTTGATATGTTAGTGCTAACATGTAATAATATGAAGTAAATATACAACCTTCTTTAATACCTCCTCTAGGAACAGAATAATTTAGGGGATGAATTTACGGAACTATTACGAAAAGACTTGGAGATCCATATTGAGAAGAATGATTAAATAAATACAGAAATTTTTAATTTCAACAGGAAAAGATGTTTCTGAATTGTTTCGAAGTATAGAGCCACATTTAAAGAAGATCATAAAAGAAAATATCATACAATTTGGATAGGCAACATTTCACAATGACTTTAATATCAAACTTTGAAGACGTTCGTTGAAGAAGATGAACAGGATAAGTACATATTTCTACTTCAGAAAGAGTTTTATTTACAGATTGAAATGAGTTAAAATCAATAATGTTAATGAAAGTTTATGTCACATTTTACATACAAATTTCCACGGGATACAAGTTATAGTTCATGATGAATGTTTGATAGGATTGAATATTTAACATTACACATACAGAAGCATCAACTGCTCAGAAGAAGCTCATGCATAGATTTGCCCAAAGGTCAATAACAATGAAAGATACGTTCCGAAGATCAGCCGTTTGTCATGTGTTTACTTGACGTGAATTATTTATGTGCCATAAATTTATAGTGAATAACATCTGAACCTCTATATAACAATTTTTCCACTTTCGTATGTACTTGTATGTTGATTCCTCCGTCTCTAATCTTTTCATTTCCCTCATAGTAGTGCCATTTTGAATAACATGTTTATATGTTCCTTGAATGTGTATACAGCATACCATGGTTTTTCCATGTTGGTTTTTCTCTACAAGTTTATCCCAGGTTGCATTTGTAATATTTTACATCCGATATTACTTCCGGTTGTCTCTGACACGATTCTATGTCCAATATTGATTGTACCGTTATTTTAGGTATAGTTTAATTTTAATAACGAAAGCTATGAGAGTTGATTAAATCAATACACTGCATATTATGATCTGGAATTTAACCATCCATGCAGCATAAAGCCTTTCCCCAAATCAACAGATTTCAGCAAAGTTTGTGATAATTCTTTGCAGCAGAAGATTTAGTGGATTTGATAAGGTGTTCATGGTATTAAAAAAATGGATACTTTATGGTGAAGTTGTTATATTTGTTGTTTTAAAAACATCAAAGGAGTTTAAATGCCTTTGTGATTGCGCCAACATCTATGTGATTTTTAATACCGTGTATTAGGTTCAGAATAATGACCACGAGTTAAACATAAACTCCTTTAAATGAGTCTTCTTTTTCACTGTACTGTGTAATGATTATGTAGTTTATTAAATCCAGTTTCATTCCATATCAATTGTGTCCACTTTAATATAGTCCACAAATGATTGGCATTTTTAAAAGCAACATGCTTTTCAGGATTGTAGTAGAGACTTCTGAAATACTTTAGTAAAAAGGTTTGTCATTTAAAATGAAATAAAAAGCACCTATAGGATAACTGACGCTTTAGGTGTTATCAAGAAGCCAACAGGACGACGTTGTAAAATATGTAATTTTATTTTCAATAATTTGCCACCTTTGAATAACGTTTAAAATATATGAACTATTTCAAATTTTGTGGACCTCTCCAGTGGTCTAAGTGGTTAGCGCGTCGGGCACGGATGCGGGATGCCGCGCGTTCGAACCCCGCCCGAGTCATGCCAACGGCATATTAAAAAATGGTACTAGCAGCTGCCTTGCTAGGCGCTCAAGATTAAAAGGTTAGTGTTAGGACTGGTCGGCCTTGTGGCAGGATAATGTCACTTTGTGGGACATGATGTTACTTGTCTGCGGCAAGATGCACAAGTGCTAGACATCAATATAAACTGCTATACTGCCGACATCGTAGCGTTATGACTAAAAAATAGTTTTAGCTACGTTAAAAATCCATATGGCTGATTCTTTAACATCTTTTTTCAAATACTGAGTAATGTTTCAGAAAAAAAATTTCAATTCTAAATCTCCTTTTGAAAGACTTTGTTCAATTTATGATATCGCCATGTATACGAGATGTATACATTTTTTAATTAAAAGGAAACGAGGTTTGCCGAGTTTCCTTTCATGAAAAATTTATAGATATATTGATACAGCGTACATACTATATATATATATATATATATATATATATATATATATATATATATATATATATATATATATATATATATATATATATATATATATATATATATATATATATATATATATATATATATATATATATATATATATTATTTATATCACATGCAAATACAAATGCCATTTGAACGGAGTTACGTAATGCTCGGGCCAACTGTGTATTGAGAGATTGAATGAACTCCTCACATCCCTGCAAGTGTGTCCGATTCAAAACGTAGTTCTACGCCTTTTCTTGTTGTTCACAATAAGTTGATTGTTTTCTTTTTGAGTTTCTTTTTTTATTCACATTGATGAAATAAAAATAAGACACTTATACATGAAAAATTGTTTTTATGAAGAACTACAAACACGTTAACTTCTCGTACACACTGAACCAAGTACTGGCTTATGGAAATTAGTGTTGAATATAAACTAAGCGAAATTACGAACCAATAAGAGGTAATTGAAATATTATAAATGTACATAGAAATGATCTAAATCATTGTTCTGCTTAATTAATATTACAACCAAATGATAACATTTTCTCCCCCCAACCCATTGGACGGTTTTACTTAACATGACCATCATTCATAGGTCCAGAGACATTGTCGTATGAAACAAGCGAAACTTTTCATGGATTTTCGCCCGTATCTAACTACGATGGTCCAGAGAGAGAGAGAGAGAGAGAGAGAGAGAGAGAAATGTAAACATACTGTTTCAACAAACCATATTCTT
The DNA here is from genome assembly GCA_028554795.2 of Sinohyriopsis cumingii. Classification (NCBI taxonomy): domain Eukaryota; kingdom Metazoa; phylum Mollusca; class Bivalvia; order Unionida; family Unionidae; genus Sinohyriopsis; species Sinohyriopsis cumingii. The sequence continues at coordinate 121,073,406 of CM068827.1, forward strand.
GTAGGTTACTTGGTGCGAGTTCAGTTTTAAGGTTTTCATCCAGCCCAAAGTGTTTTTCTCTCTCACTCCATATGTCTGCGTATGTTGCCACTTATACATGATAGGGGAGAGGGGAACGGAACAAAAGAAAGGATTGCAATTAAATTGTGTACCATGTTAAATTCATTTAGAAAACAGGGACTACTAATACGTTTTATCGTCATTTTCATACATCATTAATGATTAATGTGTAAAAATTCATCATTGATCTATAGGGCTGCAGTTGAAAGAATGATTATATATTCGTATCATTGCGCCATATCGTAATTCGTATATCAATTTGATTTATACCAACACTATAAAAGCCATGTTATTTTTAATGTATGTGGTGCATGTATATATATGGGGGTCTGGATATTTGCGTTATCAGTTTTGTTTATTATGGAGGGATCAGAAGAAGATTATCATTAAAAAGTGATTAATAAAATAAAGTTTAACTTTTGAAACACTATGTATGGAACAAGTATCTACAGTTTATACGTTCAATATGTGACCGATTTCTACTTTCGTTTTCCTCGGCCATAATCTCAGATCTTGTATTCAAATATTGTTCCATCTGTTTTTGGATCTGGCCACGATATATCTCCCTAGTCAATCTAACTGACAGCATTTCTACACAAGAACGATAGGGTGTGGCAGCTTTGAATGAATTATCTCCACAACACACTTATATTGAATCCCGATTCTTTGGCATCAGCGGCTAGAATGGGTAAGGCAAATCAACGTATACAACGCTAGTGATGCTTATTTAATCAAAGAGATGTCTGATCCGCAAAGTTGTGTACATAATAGCAGCCACTGATTTTGAATAAAAGATATCAATAGGGAAAGAAGGCTTATGTGTGTGCTCCTCGACAGGCGGAATTAAATTTGTACGGAACGGTAATGTAGCTTTTGATTACTGCAATGCATCAGAAAGAGCAGTCATTTCTAAGTGATTGGTTTGTAGTAAGGAAAGCGTGCCTAGATATATATGTTTGGGATTATCGATCAATTAGAGGAGCTAAAAAGTTTATTAGGGCTAGTATCAACCTCTTACAACAAAGATAAATGTCATCTGCCTTGTTGCTTTTCTAACTCTCTTGACAGGACTGTAGTGTCTTGCATCTTGAGTAAGAACTAATCCGTGGTCAAGCACTAAATGTATTAAGTAAATAACAATTATCTCTTGAATATGTTACAAAGATGTCCTATCTTGAAAGACAAGTTCCATAATTGCATTCGGCTTATTATTTTTCGATGCATTGAGAGCCATGATCTAACAAGAAATCACTTCATTTTGGTACAGTATGGTTTGCGCTTACAATAACAATACACAGAATCATTGCACTCATGGGATAAATATTAAATCGGTTCAAGTTATAAAAAATTAAAAAAATTACAAAATAATATAAATTATAAAGTGAATTGAGATATATTTAATTAAATATTCATTATGGCTTTCAAAGTCGAGAATTTCAGCCTTATATCGTTGGCATTCCCTCAGTTTATTTCGATCATTCGTACCTCGTACGTCTTGAAAGCAGATATCTAATTTGCCCCTGTGGTTGAGCACGTTGTAATTGATTATCGTCTCTTGACTCCAGTATATTGTGTATTTATTTACTTTACAACCCAAAAATATATAGAAAGGAAAGATATCTCATTAATTAACATAGAACGAAACTCGCTCAATTGCCATGTAAGCATGTTGGAACAAGTTGACTGGAAGTGTCATAAATTCAATGGTTTCCGGAGGAAGAAGATCTCACTTTACCATCAGTGAAGTTTCAAAAAGGAACCCTTCTTGAAACATCTGCAGATTAATGGGATATATAATCAGCATAATGGATCAATTATCCAGCAATTAAATATGAATAAAAGAAATAGATTGTAAAAACGACATCAATTGTTAAATATCAAATTCCATATATATGGTATCGTTTGCGTTAAAAGATACATTAACGTCAAAATAAGAATAAAGTGATTCTTCCATATGTGCCAATAATGAGATATAAATTTGAAAGAAAAACTTTTTAATTCAAAGCGCATACTGAATCACTACATAAAAGACAGACGAAAGAAGGATGGAGTGTGGCGTATCAGGTGAATCTAGCAAAGAAAAATGCAATTCAATCATTTCAAAACATTCACATATGAATCTATTTTCGTGCGTATGGACATTTTATACAATTGATCGGTGTATAAAATAGAACTTTCCCAACACACTGATCGTGTACATATCAGAGAGGAGATTAACACAAAGCGTAGATATTGGACTGGAAAAGCCCAATACATTTCACTTGTTTCATTGTTTCATTGTATAAAAAACGCATGGTTACGATAATCTCCCGCAAAAAAAAGAATTGAATTTCGCTTAATGTCCTGCATATTTTGATGGCATAAGTCTGATTGTCCTTCACACCCTTTCCTTTAGTGTATCAATCACACTGAGCAATCCACAATAATGAAAATCAAATTCATTTCGTTTTACACCTATACAGATATGTAGAGAATGATGATGAACGATAAAAGAAATAATTATTTCCAAGACGATACTTTGAAACAATTTAAAGTTGAATTCAGCTACGCCATTCCTGGAAGTCTAAAACGATGGACCAGATTAAATGTTTTGGTCAGCTGAATATGATAATCGCATCTAGTTGTTTATTGACAAGGTAGCAACCGATTGAAAAATAATCAATATGGACCATAAACAAGTCACTGCTTGAATAGATCTGCAGAAGACAATGTATGATTTAATACCGATTGTATGTTCTGCAGACAAAAATTCGACGTGCGACAAGTCTGCATGGTGAGACCAACAAGATGACTGATTACTAGCTGTAATACACAAAGTGGAAGAAGAACTACTCAGTGTACATTGACAAATCAGCACAACAAAAAACCACACAACAATGATGATCACCCTTCTTCAGTTTGTGCAAATCGGGTGCAATTTTCTAGAAAGCATCCGTATTCCCTCTAAAAATCTTACTTTTAACCCCTACCTTGTAAGTCCTGGAGAGCTGCATGGAAAAACTTTTTTTTAATCATCTGCTTATCGATCTGATAAATGAAACCGGATATGATCATATATGCTCAGCCGGCGTTGAACCAGTGCAGGCCCAGTTTCAGTAAACATTTCAAAATGAAATGTTTGAATATATTTATTATTGCTTGATTAGTAACAACGATCTGTGTTCCCAGAACATTCAGCATGTATAGGGGATTAAAATGCAGTAAACGGACTTGAACTTTTCTTAAAGAAGTATTGCCTTTTATACGGGGGTGTTTTTGTGATGTCCACAAATGTAAGAAATTCCTTAAGCCTTGTTACAAGAATAACATGTTTAAAGTGTTTTATTTTAAATGAAAAAGTGATTTTCATTCCCTCCTAACTAAATATGAGTATTGGCAGAAGCATCATAAGCAAGAAAATTATACAGTCAATTTGAAGAGAAAATTATAAAACACTAAGTGAAACCAGGACCAGGACATCAGGACAATACGTTGACGGATGGAGGGGCGCACGGGCACAGGGACTGACGGACGGAAATGACCTAGCACAAGATCTCGTTTTCATGCAAGTCCTAAAACTAAGCTACAATATTGCTTGGAAAAACCAAGGTCAGGCATCATGAAGTCTCGTACGCACCGACTTTTCAGAAAATTATCATTTTATTTCTGGTAGTTCGTGAAAGTACAAAGAAAGTGATGGTACAGATTGTGATTTATGTTCTTACTTGTATATTAGCATGTGAAAAACCTGACGTGCTTTCTGTGCGAAATCAGTGACGTTAAATAACGTACACATCGTTGGAAAGATTTCTTTGAAAACACTACCAATGACCTTCACTCACTGAACCTGTTTTGCGCAATATCAATAATTGAAGTGATATAAAATATTAAAATATAATATTGTAAATAATGCTCTGGTGTACTGTTATAACGCGATGAGTAGATGGAAAGTACCGTAGATGATGCTCTGGCGTACAGTTGTAACGCGATGATTGGAATGAATGCACGGTAGATGATGCTCTGGCGTACAGTTATAATTCTCTGGCGTACAGTTATAATGAGGTGATGGAATAATTATAGGTCACTGCATTGATATGGGAAAATATGAACGAGTTGTTTTTTTCTCGGGTGGATACTGCACGACCTTGGGAGTACAGTATATCCATCCGACAAAACGAGTTCATATTTTCCAAACAAATGCAGTAACCTTTTTATTATATACTCATTTTCTTATTCTACCTAAGGCTTAATTATATAAACAAAAATACACTTCAAGAAACAAAGTAATTAAATTTATGATGTATTTCAAAATAAATACACAAGCTCAGATTCATCATTACACAACAACAATACTAATGCGCACATAACGCCGCCCATTGTAATTTGAATTTAGTCGCGCGCTCAACGTCGCATTTGAAAGGAATTGTCTTTTTTTATCTACATAAAATTGAAATATAGAATATTGTGAATGAATGTGCATTGCATCATCTTTTCCAGTTGGTCAGGAAGGAAGGAATTTTGTTTTTGTTTTTTGTCGATTCTACTCAATTCCGCTGGATTTATTAGTTGTTTCAATTCCACACAAAATACATGTGTCTGTGATTTGAGCAGGGAGCCGGGGACACGTTTTGACTCAGCTGCATGGGTGTTTCCATTATGTCATTGAATGTTTGGAACCATAATGTAGGAAAATATTAACTCTTTCAACTGTAATTATCAAAAGGACGCTGTAAAATTTCACGTTCATTTCATTTTGAGTGCAGTAAATAGAATGTATAGGGAACGTAGACGAAATTACAATACACTTTCGATAGATGTGTAAGGAAGCTTTAGTACCCATGACATAGCTGATGTAATTCGGATCTGGAGAACGAAGAACGAACATTTTGAGGAAATTCAAGATGCAAAAATGTAAGCACAGTTTTTGTCATTCTTTTTACCAGATAAAGAAGATAGTTTATGCGTGGTAACTTGCTTGCTTCCCTGGTTAATTTGTGACCTGTACTTAGTATCATGGCGTCTATCGTTAGCCTAAATCCGAAACATTGTATTAACAAAGATAACGCGGAAAAGTGCAGTGTCTGGTGTATCACAATACATTCACCCAGCTGAAATAATAATTCTTCGCCGTCTTGGCTTATTGGCTCTGAGTCTCTTACTTTCCTCACAAGACCTTCATTTCCTTTTTCCCCGTCGAATTTAGTACTTTCACGTAGAAAATGGTACGTATCTGATGTGATAGAGCCCTTACCCTCAGTATGTTTTTCTATGCTATTTTTATATAACCAGAGATCACTGGTCATAGTCTGAACAATTCCATTTACGAAATATTACAAACATTTCGCATAAATAACTGTTTAAATAGACAGTATTGTGTTTTCAATACTGTGTCTCTCACGTTAAACGATCAGAATGATATTTTCAATACTGTGTCTCTCACGTTAAACGTTAGAATGGTATTTTCAACACTGCATCTCTCACGTTAAATGATCAGAATGGTATTTTCAATACTGCATCTCTCACTTTAAACAATCGGAATGATATTTTCAATACTGTGTCTCTCACATTAAACAATCAGAATCAGAATGATATTTTCAATACTGTGTCTCTCACGTTAAACAATCAGAATGATGTTTTCAATACTGTGTCTCTCACTTTAAAAATCAGAATGATATTTTCAATACAGTGTCTCTCACATTAAACAATCAGAATGATATTTTCAATACTGTGTCTCTCACGTTAAACGATCAGAATGATATTTTCAATAATGTGTCTCTCACGTTAAACGATCAGAATGATATTTTCAATGATGCGTCTCTCACGTTAAACGACCAGAATGATATTTTCAGTGATGCGTCTCTCAAGTTAAATGGTCCGAATGGCATTTTCAATACTGCGTCTCTCACGTTAAATGGTCAGAATTGGGTTTTCAATATTGTGTCTGTCACGTTAAATGATCGGAATGGTATTTGCAAAACTGTGTCTCTCACGTTATATGATCAGAATGGTATTTTCAATACTGCGTCACATACGTTTTTTGTGGAGATTGTGACGATCACGTTCATTTGTTTGCTTGTTTTAAAATTTCATTTGTTACTCAGTAAACTCATCCACATAAATGTATCATCTTCATTTTCAAATACACGAAAGAGCTGTTTTAGTTCATCCAAAAACAAATTTAATAAACTGAAACCTGAAGCCTACAACATGAGTGAACTTGGTTTCTTTACAAAGTAATTCCATTGGGCACACGTGTTGTACACATGCGCGCAATATGAGTGTTCAGTATTAAAAAATACTGCACGATTCTGACAATGTAAAATTAACGGAGAAGAGAAAAGAGTATATAATAATGTGGCAGATAATGCTCTGACGTACAGGTAGGTTACTCTAGGGTATGGTTCCATTCAGATGGAGGGCCCAGAGCGTGCTAGTGTTCTAAAGCGCTCACCGTCACAGATCACTGCCATCTCACCTCTGTTTGAGTCTCGGGCACGGCCAATGTGGGTATGTGAGAAAGTCTGAAGATACTGCATAGAAACACTTAAGCAAGTCAAGTAATCTTATTTAATGCCAGTATTGCCAAATGTCACCTTAGAAACATGAGTGAAATCCCCTTTATATTCTTCATTTAAAAAAAATTACGTTGGATCGTCAACCATATTAGTTCATTTAATAACTACTTCTCTTTTCGTCCTCTTTTTACGTGAGCCATATGATAAAAGGACCGTATCCTCCTTTGGAAACAAAAAGAAATCATATTCCATATGGCGCGTATTGAATAACCTTTCGTAGAATACTAGAATGATGCGGCATGACTTATTTGGAAAGTGAATTATCGCAAGAATCTCGTGTTACCTGCCATGGTGGTCAAAGTATGTTTAGACTCAACACAGTAATAATGTTTACCTTATACAAGCTTAAGAACTTTATCATAGGTCAAACTTCCTGAAAAATATAAAACTTAGGTGGCAGAATTGTACCCATATCATCTTTTGTCTTTGGCACGAGTTTTATTTGCTCCATTACTTGATGTCGGATCACGCCATAGCCTTGCCCATGTAGAAGCTACGACATCATAACTATTACAGGGTGTCGGATACAGTGTAAGTTTAATCATCCCCCTTAAATTACAGTGTTAGTTTAATCATCCCCCGTAAGTTATAGTGTAAGTTTAATTATCCCCCTTAAGTTATAGTGTAAGTTTAATCATCTCCCTTAAATTACAGTGTTAGTTTAATCACCCCCCTTAAGTTATGGCGTAAGTTTAATTATCCTCCTTAAGTTACAGTATAAGTTTAATCATCCCCTTAAGTTTTAGTATAAGTTTAAGTGTAAGTTTAATCATCCCCCTTTAGTTACAGTGTAAGTTTTAGTGTAAGTTTAATCATCCCCTTAAGTTATAGTGTAAGTTTAATCATCCCCCTTAAGTTATAGTGTAAGTTTTAGTGCAAGATTTAGTGTAAGTTTTAGTGTAAGTTTAATCATCCCCTTAAGTTTTAGTGTAAGTTTTAGTGTAAGTTTAATCATCCCCCTTAAGTTAAAGTGTAAGTTTAATCATCGCCTTAAATTAGTGTAAGTTTAATTAACCCTCTTAAATTATAGTATAAGTTTAATCATCCCCTTAAGTTTTAGTGTAAGTTTTAGTGTAAGTTTAATCATCCTCCTTAAGTTATAGTATAAGTTTAATCATCCCCCTTAAATTACAGTGTTAGTTTCATCACCCCCTTAAGTTATAGTGTAAGTTTAATTATCCCCCTTAAGTTATAGTTTAAGTTTAATCATCTCCCTTAAATTACAGTGTTAGTTTAATCACCCCCCTTAAGTTATGGCGTAAGTTTAATTATCCTCCTTAAGTTACAGTATAAGTTTAATCATCCCCTTAAGTTTTAGTGTAAGTTTTAGTGTAAGTTTAATCATCGCCTTAAGTTATAGTGTAAGTTTAATCATCCCCCTTAAGTTATAGTGTAAGTTTTAGTGCAAGATTTAGTGTAAGTTTTAGTGTAAGTTTAATCATCCCCTTAAGTTTTAGTGCAAGTTTTAGTGTAAGTTTAATCATCCCCCTTAAGTTAAAGTGTAAGTTTAATCATCCCCTTAAATTAGTGTAAGTTTAATCAACCCTCTTAAATTATAGTATAAGTTTAATCATCCCCTTACGTTTAAGTGCAAGTTTAATCATCCCCCTTAAGTTATAGTGTAAGTTTAGTCATCCTCCTTAAGTTATAGTGTAAGTTTAATCACCCCCTTAAGTTATAGTGTAAGTTTAATCATCCCCCTTAAATTATAGCATCAGTTTAATCATCCCCTTAAGTTTTAGTGTAAGTTATAGTGTAAGTTTAATCATCCTCCTTAAGTTATAGTGTAAGTTTAATCATCCCCCTTAAATTACAGTGTTAGTTTAATCACCCCCCTTAAGTTATAGCGTAAATTTATTTATCCTCCTTAAGTTATAGTATAAGTTTAATCATCCCCTTAAGTTTTAGTGTAAGTTTAATCATCCCCTTAAGTTTTAGTGTAAGTTTAATCACCCCTTTAAGTTCTAGTGTAAGTTTAATCATCCCCCTTAAGTTATAGTATAAGTTTAATCATCCCCTTAAGTTTTAGTGCAAGTTTTAGTGTAAGTTTAATCATCCCCTTAAGTTATAGTGTAAGTTTAGTCATCCTCCTTAAGTTATAGTGTAAGTTTAATCATCCCCTTAAGTTATAGTGTAAGTTTAGTCATCCTCCTTAAGTTATAGTGTAAGTTTAATCACCCCCCTTAAGTTATAGTGTAAGTTTGATCATCCCCCTTAAATTATAGTATCAGTTTAATCATCCCCCATAAGTTTTAGTGTAAGTTTTAGTGTAAGTTTAATCATCCCCTTAAGTTATAGTGTAAGTTTAATCACCCCCCTTAAGTTATAGTGTAAGTTTGATCATCCCCCTTAAATTATAGTATCAGTTTAATCATCCCCCATAAGTTTTAGTGTAAGTTATAGTGTAAGTTTAATCATCCCCTTAAGTCATAGTGTAAGCTTAATTATCCCCCTTAAGTTATAGTACAAGCTTAATCATCCCCCTTAAGTTTTAGTGTAAATTTAATCATCCCCTTAAGTTGTAGTGTAAGTTTGATCCTCCTCCTTAAATTACAGTGTTAGTTTAATCATCCTCTTAAGTCATAGTGTAAGTTTAATTATCCCCCTTAAATTATAGTATAAGCTTAATCATCCCCCTTAAGTTTTAATGTAAATTTAATCATCACCTTAAGTTGTAGTGTAAGTTTGATCATCCCCCTTAAATTATAGTATCAGTTTAATCATCCCCCATAAGTTTTAGTGTAAGTTATAGTGTAAGTTTAATCATCCCTTTATGTCATAGTGTAAGTTTAATCCTCCTCCTTAAGTTATAGTGTAAGTTTAATCATCCCCCTTAAGTTCTATAGAAAGTTTAATCATCCCTCTTAAATTACATTGTAAGTTTAATCATCCCCCTTAAGTCATAGTTTAAGTTTAATCATCCCCCTTAAGTTTTAGTGTTAGTTTAATCATCCCCTTAAGTTATAGTGTAAGTTTAATCATCCTCCTTAAGTTATAGTGTAAGTCTAATCATCCCCCTTAAATTACAGTGTTAGTTTAATCATCCCCTTAAGTTATAGTGTAAGTTTAATTATCCCCCTTAAGTTATAGTGTAAGTTTAATTATCCCCCTTAAGTTATAGTATAAGTTTAATCATCCCCCTTAATTTTTGTGTAAGTTTAATCACCCCCCTTAAGTTATAGTGTAAGCTTAATCACCCCTTTATGCTATAGTGTAAGTTTAATCATTCACTATAAGTTATAGTGTAGGTTTAATCACCCCTTTAAGTTAAAGTGTAAGTTTAATCACCCCCTTAAGTTATAGTGCAAGTTTAATCATCCCCCTTAAATTACAGTGTAAATTTAATCATCCCCCTTAAGTTAAAATGTAAATCATCCCCTTTAAATTATGGTGTAAGTTTAATCACCCCCCCCTTAAGTCATAGTGTAAGTTTAGTCATCCCCCTTAAGTTATATAGAAAGTTTAATCATCACCCTTAAATTACAGTGTAAGTTTAATCATCCCCTTTAAATTATAGTGTAAGTTTAATCATCCACCTTAAGTTATAGTGTTAGTCTAATCATCCCCTTTAAGTTATAGTGTAAGTTTAATCACCCCTTTAAGTTCTAGTGTAAGTTTAATCATCCCCCTTAAGTTACAGTGTAAGTTTAATCATCCCCCTTAAGTTACAGTGTAAATTTAACTATCCCCCTTAAGTTATAGTGTAAGTTTACTCATCCACCTTAAATTATAGTGTAAGTTTGATAACCCCTTTAAGTTATAGCGCTTAGGTGACAGCTTATACACGGGGCCCGAGTGGCCGAGTGGTCTAAAGCGCTCTTCGTTACGGATCACTGCCATCTTACCTCTGTCTGCGGCGGTTCGAGTCTAAGATTCAGCCAGTGTGGGCATGTGAGAAAGCTTGCCAGTAGCTTCTCGTGGGTCGGTGGTTCTTTCCGGGGTTTTCCGGGTTCTTCCTCCACCATTAATACTGGCCGCCATGTATAGCCTATCGTGCTGAAAAATGGCGTTAAACCCCACAACAACAACAACAGCTTATACACAATATAACATGCCTACCTAAATGTCATGTACTTATTTAATATTTTGGGTGGGGTGTGGTCAAGATAATTTTTCGAACCTTGATATTTTATTTTCTCCTTCTGAAACAATAATTTTGTATTCTTTACCTAAAAATATAATGGACATCATTTTATGTTATTTGCTTATTAATAAAAGCCAGATACTCTTCCCGCTATTTGATTGCCCTAAATGTTTCGAAAACACCCTAGCATCTGACCTTGAATTGAATATTAAATTATTGGTCCCTAATATAATTGAATATTAAATTATTGGTCCCTAATATAATTGAATATTAAATTATTGGTCCCTAATATAATTGCGGTATACTGTGGTATGCATCGCGGTATGTTCAGAAATACCGCAGTACAAGATAGTTCGTGGTCGTCAGCAATGTTTAAGTTGTCCGCAAAAAAAATGTGCTGATCTTTCCTCAGTTCGTCTGCAACAGCGTCTGTGTAATTACCATATTTTAAGCATGCTGTGCAAGTACATTATTTTGCATAGGACTTTAATTTGACCTTCCACTGGTGTCTTCTTCCGTTCTTCATTCTCAGCTGCAAATTTCGTTTGCAAGTGTAATCTCCGCGTATACGATGATTAGTTACTTGTCTTTAAAAAGTTCAAAAACGATAACTCTTCGAGGATATTGTGATCGAGATTATAGGAGTTACCTCCCTTATATGGGTAAAAGAAAGAAAAATTTTTTTTTTGTAAGACGACTTTTCTGAACCATAAGTGTTGCAGTAAATCAAGAGGTCAAGAGCAATGCATGTAAAGTAAATGTTACACACATACACTATTTGCTTAATTAACTATGAGTTATTGATTCTCCTGGAATAGTATCGAACCAAAATGATACATGTAGCCTAGAGAAATAATACAACCCACCCTGAGCGTGTAAATTGGTCATATAACTGCGTGAGAGCGTCATAGAAAATAATTGTTCTAGAATACTTTCCCCGATGCACAGTTTCATAATTATATTTTCATATTTGTTCAGAGTAATCTATTTCTCTGATAACAAACCAAACCAGATAAGTGTTAATCAATAATAATGGTATAAATACACGTGGTTAATCGATTAAAACTAAAATAGAATTCACTAAATATAATAAAATAATAGAAATGTTGGGCTAGAATTCCATGCTTCACGTACAAAATTGAAATTTAACGACGTATCGAAAAATCATGATAACTGTATTATAAATCAAACGTTTACAATTGACATTTTTAGAACACAAATCGCTTACGGAACTAATCGAACCTATGAAATAATTAACTTTCCATGATTATGTAAACAGAGTAATATGGTCAGGAAGATCCAGTCACTCCTTACGCAGCCGGTTATTTAGGTATGCATAACAGACATGATCCTATCAGAAATCCATAGCTAAAAGAGTTATAAACAAAGTACCATTCACTCAGGTCTGTAATTTTACTTTCTTAAAAAGAGCCTTTGCAGCGAGAACTGCCGCCCCATCATAAAACTTGTTCATGACTTGAACTGCTTAGCGTAAAACTTTGGTGAATAGGGCCGGTTATATCAAACATAAATCTTCATTTGTCTTTTGAAGCATGTTAATTTGCTACCAAGCCGCTTTGTTTGCATCTGCAACATTTAACAGATTTGCATTTGCGTTTACTTGACAAGTGATAGGTGTGGCTATTTATTTAAAATCCGGATGTGTGTGTGTGTATATATATATATATATATATGTATATATATATATATATATATATATATATATATATATATATATATATATATATATATATATATATATATATATATATATATATATATATATATATATATATATATATATATATATATATATATATATATATATTCTTTTTATAAAGGAAATTTTGTCTAATTCATACGCTTCAGACTGTCACAGACACAAACACGGACAATAAGATTTAAACTAGTGTATGGGTAGCACAATATAGTAACTAAACGACATGCTGCTAATCGTTGCGGTCCAACTATAGACGGCAGCACACTTTGAAGTGGTCACTCATCAATGGTCCGCATTTGTTTCAAATGTTTTCTGTTAAACTTAGGAAGGAAAGTGCGGCGTATTTGGGGAAAAAATGTTCTGTTTTGGAGCGCACACAAAACAAATACTTAATACGTTTTCTCGTACATAGCAAAATTCAGGGTACGTATATAAACTGTATGGCACAGTATACTTTCCATTATAACGGAGCTGAATGGGGTTGAATTTTTATGCAGTATGATTTGCAATCATCTACCACTCCTTTCCGCTACCCACAATATTAATTATAACTGCTCCTTTAAAAAACACTCATCCAGTCAAGCGTACATAGTGTAAGCTGTTGGATTCACAATGGACGTACAGCAAAATATTTTAATTTTAGGTAGACATTTATAAACAATTTGATAGTCACATTTCACAATTGTATGACGAAAAAACAAAAATTCTGGATTTGCATGACTATAAACGTGCTTTACATACATCAACACACATGCCAACACACACATACACGCACATACGCACACACACACACACATACCTACCTACCTACATATAAACATACATACATACATACATACACACACACACACACACACACACACACACACACACACACACACATACATACATACATACATACATACATACATTAAAGTGATTCAAATATTATTCGGATTGCCCTTACATATTAATCAGCAAACACCTAGCGCGAATTGATACTTTTCGCTTTCTGTTTGTTATGTTTTGTGAATATGAGAGATATATGTACTTCAATCATTGAAATAGTCCAATATAACGCAAATTATGAATTTACAATGCAACATAGACTTACAGGCTCTAGTGACAGAAGTGGTCAGCACTTCTAAATAGTATGTGCTTTAAAAGCGGCAATATACTAACAGCGTCTCTCTCTCTCTCTCTCTCTCTCTCTCTCTCTCTCTCTCTCTCTATATATATATATATATATATATATATATATATATATATATATATATATATATATATATATATATATATATATATATATATATATATACACTAGCACACACACTCACACCATAGATCCTGATCTGCCGGCGTAATATGTGACGGCATATCAGGGCCTGTGTTGTTTGCAGTTGGACTCAGATGCGGGTCTATATGGTATTCGCAAAATTCAATATGACTCGGAAGACATCTTTTGCAATTGTAAGAACACTTTTTCCTGTTAATATGTTAATCCGTGATATACACACATATAAGGTTATCCTGTCATACTAGATACCTTCTCTTCCAGTGATATATACACACACATAAGGAAATCCTGTCATACTAGATACCTTCTCTTCCAGTGATATATAAACACACATAAGGAAATCCTGTCATACTAGATACCTTCTCTTCCAGTGATAAATACACACATAAGGAAATCCTGTCATACTAGATACCTTCTCTTCCAGTGATATATACACACATAAGGAAATCCTGTCATACTAGATACCTTCTCTTCCAGTGATATATACACACACATAAGGAAATCCTGTCATACTAGATACCTTCTCTTCCAGTGATAAATACACACATAAGGAAATCCTGTCATACTATATACCTTCTCTTCCAGTGATAAATACACACATAAGGAAATCCTGTCATACTAGATACCTTCTCTTCCAGTGATATATACACACATATAAGGAAATCCTGTCATACTAGATAACTTCTCTTCCAGTGATATACACATATAAGGAAGTCCTGTCATACTAGATAACTTCTCTTCCAGTGATATATACACATATATAAGGATATCATGTCATACTAGATACCTTCTCTTTCACTATAATGAGCTGCAGGTACAATGACCAGAATAATTATACTGGAGAAAATAGTCGATGCCAGAAATATCCAAAAAAGCATCCTGTCCACAACTAGTGCTACTTGCTTCCATTCATTTATAATATCTCCCTCAGCATCACGTTCATCATTTTTAGCTACTAATATTTTCAAATATTTGAGAATTTTCTCAGATGACGTTTGTGATTTATCCGGCTTGGCAAATAACTCTTCATCAACATTGGAACTCCTACTTGACGTAGTCGTATTGTCTCGGAAGTCTACGTTAGTTCTACTGTCGTTTACATGTATATCGCTCGTTTTATTCCTCACATTTTTTGGCTGTGCCCCTGTATTTCGGTTTACATCGTCACAGACGGATTCGTGTTCTCTGAGCGATTCGACCTTTTTAATAAGTTGGTTTTGGGTGTCATCGTGGTCAGTCGTGTTTGCTAAGCTTTGCTCAGACGGTTGCAAATATTTTCCCGGCCGGAAATATTTCCTAAAATTTGGAATTATGCTGCATCGAACGTACCTTCCTAGACTGCTAAGGACGTAACGTCGAACCCAGCGTGGAATTGGACGTTGATGGGGACTGCAGTGATGCAGCTTTAAAACCAGCACTGTTAATATTACCGAAACGGACGCTGTAGCCATGGAAACCGTCAGGTAAATTCCTGAAATGAATACTTTAAAAAATTAGGAAACGCTCTTACGGAAAGAAGAACATACGGGAATAGGAACATAATACAATAAAATCTGGATGAAACGACATTCATAACATAATAATGGGTTCGTAAGGAAAATTCATGATACAAAACTTTTCGGAACTCCTCGGTTATTCCTGCGAGACAAATATAAGCCTCCGATGTATGTTGACGCAGTGATTATATTTTAAAAAATGTACATTTTCTTCACCGGAAATGTCTTCGCATAAAAGAAACCGCAATCTTTTCTGCTCCATCGACGGACTGACCATGTGTTTGGCCAAGAAGTTGCGAATGAAAAATAGTTCAATGCATTTTCGAGAGTTAAATTAGTAAGCCATCCCAAATACTTTTCAATGAATTCGCTTCACTTTCTGGGATAAACGTAATGCGCTGTGGAAAGCATAATTTTAACAGCAGGCTCTAAAATAGCAATGCACGTTTATCTGCACAGTACACTTCACTAACGAACGGCACTCAAACGTGAACTGTAATAAACTGAAAAGAAATAGAGCACACCGGTCTGCTCTCCATTTAATATGACATTACACACAAAAGTGGAAAAACCAATTAATATGACGGGTGTCACTCCTTGCAAGAAGAAAACTGCATCTGTCCATCCCCTCTCTCTCTCTCTCTCTCTCTCTCTCTCTCTCTCTCTCACACACACACACACATACACGCACACACACACACACACACACACGTGCGCAGAAAGGGAGGGAGAGAGAGACACGTTTGTAAATTTATTTAATTGCATTTATGGGAGATTTACACATTATTTGATGTCATGATAACCTAAAATAATTAAATGTATTGATTCGAAAGATTATCCAAAGATCATGTACTTGTGAACTCCGAGTGGTAGAGATGGTCACAGACTACACGCAGACCTACTTTCCGCCAGATAGCCTTGAACACAATGATTGTATCGAACAAGCAGCTTCTGGTTGTACATAAATTGTTATACAAAAATGAAAATGAGGAGGAAGACTATGATATGATTAATGGTAATTATAATTATGGTGGTGGTGGTGGTGTGGAATGATGATGATGAATTTAATGAAGTCGAAGTCAACGGAGATTATGATGATTTTAATCTTTGGTATCATTTCATAAAGATTATAGACCATGTGTATTTCTTGGTTTACTCACAAGTTGAAGCTTTTAAGTGGATTAATAATAATAATAATAATAATAATAATAATAACATTATTATTATTATTAGTAGTAGTAGTAGTAGCAGTAGTAGTAGTATTAGTATTATTATTATTAAATGAACTGTTGAATATCAGAAAATAAAATGTAGTTCCCCAAAAGATGTAAAAGAAACAACTGCGAACCTGATGGTTACGGTGATTTCCTTGCTTGATATTAGCAAAATTATATAGGACGAATTAACTAGTGGTCCTCGACCGTTATCAAGAGTGAAGAGGGCCCTTGGTGGCCGAGTGATCGCCTTTACATATTACAGACAGCTCACCTCTTTCTGCGTGGGTTCACGTCAGAGGCTTGGCAGTAGTTTCTCGTGGTTATTCACGGGGAAATAACGAGTTCTTCCTCCACCAAAAATGCCCCTCATATGTATATCTCTAAAATGGCGTTAACCTCTTAACAACAACAGCTATCAAGAACGAATGTCTACACGCTAGAGGACTCACGGTAATTCAGTTCTCACAGTAAACCTATGGAAACACCATGATATTAAAAATTCAATAACTTTTAATTTCTGAGTGCTCATCATCAGAGTTACATGTATCAATGTATCAGATGCATCCAAGATGACAGCTTCTGTGTAGAGAAAAGGATATGAACCACGGCATATTCTGGTCCTACATTTGTTTGAAACATGTGCTTTCAATTCCACACCAAACAGTCGGGTGCTGATTTAAGTAATGAGTGTTGCGGGGGGGGGGGGGGGGTGGGGGGTTGGTAGGGTTGATTGGTGGATTTTACCTTCCTACAAGGTATCCGCTTTATTTAGTTATCGTTATCTAGAAAGAGATCGCCATCGGTGTTGTTGCCCTGATCGAGTAAATATTAATATAAAGTGTGAAACTTATAGATGGAATAAATAGAGATCTGAGCAGATATATAGAACAGAATGACACGAGCCACCATACATGAAATACAACAATTTAATAAATTACATAAACAACTGTGATAATACGTTACATTAGGAAAATACACTTCTCTTTTGAAATAAATCATTCACCGAATTACAAACACAAATATACTTATATAAATAGCTGATCTGTTTTAAAGAGAGAATTAGTTCGTCATAGAATCGAATGAACAATCGAAGTCATTGCCTTGTACAACATCATAACCTGCTTATTTCTTTTTTCTTCTCCAAACTCTCTATTGCCTCGCCTCTTTCGACCCTCAAACTTTGTCTGGGTAGGCGGATGCGTAAGTACGTATATACATAGATACTTGGAGAAGTAGGTGTGTGGATACGTCAGAGGAGCTATTTCCCTTTTCAAAATAAACAGAGAAGCAACCTAAATCATCTGTCAGATATTCTACTGGGAATAGATCATTACTCCCCTCTCGTTATGTCAGATATCGTCCTAGCGGAATTCAAACAGATACCAGAGGCTCTCTGGTCAAGCCAAACATGGCAGACCATAAAAAACTAGTTTCATAAGATTACTGTACTTACTAACGGATATTTCATCACGGACTCGTATTAACATCACACGAGACATACCAGTTCCGCTCTCGTCTTAATTACTCAAATGAATGAATGAAATTCATCATATGCATTAACTACATTATTTTCAACCAATACACACATTCAAGTCCTTAGCATACGTGAAATTACCTAAGATCGGAGAATTCATACGGATTCTCGTAACTCATACGAACTAAAGTAATGCATGAAATTCTTAGAATACCTGATTCCTTATAACAATCAAGACGACAAATTCAAACAATTCGTCAAACTTATATAAAGAACGAATTGAGATAGATGAACTCAAACACAGTTATACTCATATCATGAAAATTGATATACAGATTTAAACAAATAAATTCATGCAAAAATATAAACAAATAAATTCAAGCGAATCATTATACTGGTATCAACGAATTACATGAGACTGACGCAGATACCTTGTGCTTCAAGCTTTGCTCGCTGCTGCCACCAGAATTGTGTCCGTCGACTTTCCAGACATACGGTCCCTCGGGTAAATGTTTTGCGAGAAAATATCTTCTAAATTCAATCTCGGACTCTCCTTTATTTATTTATTTATTTATTTTTTTGCCTCTTGCAGGAAAACGTAGACTGACTAAATTTTTGCGATGAGGCATATGAAACGCAAGAAATTTCGTGTGGGAAACACGCCCCTTATTTAGCATAACCAATCAGGATTAAATATATATACCGCCTTTGATAACCAGGCGCCAAAAGTGCAGTCAGCCTGACTTCTAGATTTTTAAATAACTGAGTCTGGACAATTTCAGCTCTGACATGTTCGATACAAAGATTGAAGTTAACCTTTTTCCTTCCACTCTGTCTGACGGTTAAATAAGAGAAGGCTTAATTAAGAATCACTTCCTCTCACGACACAAACATTTAAAATCATTTCAGTATAGCGATTTAACACGCACCTGCCCACATAAATCTAATTAATTGTTCTCTTGCCCAAATTAGTGTGCTCTTCATAGATCGACAGAAATTTGCACCCTTACAAGTGTGCCAAATTTAAGACTGTTAAAGGACTGAAATTCCATCAATAAAACAATGTCTCTTCTTTTAGTTAGAACTAGCATAAGGTCTCAAAAGAATCTTTTTACTAAAATCTGTCTTTCATTATCAACCAATCTTGGATATCCAAACCCATATATACTCTATTTAATCTTCATCCATTTCCAGA
Organism: Sinohyriopsis cumingii; assembly: GCA_028554795.2. NCBI lineage: Eukaryota > Metazoa > Mollusca > Bivalvia > Unionida > Unionidae > Sinohyriopsis > Sinohyriopsis cumingii. The sequence continues at coordinate 121,092,482 of CM068827.1, forward strand.
CTGGTTCCCATTTTCCGTAAAATTAGTACCGTGAGTCCTTATATCCACCTTTTATTTACTTTACAGACCAAGGAATAGTAAGTAGTTCAATGCATAAGTAAACAATGCGCATTGTTGCTTGTCAAAGATTACATTAGTGAATAATAAATTATATTGCAAGTTCATGTACACCAATACAGTAATGGTGCATTTCAGAAAACATTAAGTATTTAAGTTTTTTTTCAGAAAATCAGAACAAAATATTGAAATAAAGCTGTATAATCAAGAATCACCTTTATTACTATCAACATTGATCTGTCTTCATTTTAAGATTGTAATATTTTATTAGCCAGTTCATATTATGTAATTAATGAGTAAACGGTCAAGATGACCATCACTATGTGATAGCGGTGGTGGCTCATTCTAAAAGATGACCATCACTATGTGATAGCGGTGGTGGCTCATTCCAAAAGCAAAGAAATATTTACCTATGAGTGGAACAAATTCCGATGTCGGCGGCATACTCTCGGCAACAAGTAGCATGAATACGGAGTACGAAAGAAGAACAGTAATACTTAATGTTATTTTCTCCCCAGCATCAGGCGGAAGGCAGAATGTCAAAACACTTAAAATGTTAAGCCAAAAGCATGGAAACAAGATGTTCAGAACATAGTACAGAATTCGTCGCCGAATTCTAAGCTTGATCGTGACGTCAGGATATATTGCATCGCTGATTGGATAGACAACTTCATTTCGGACTATTTTGTAGCTCGTAAGCATCCACTCCCCGTTCGTGTAGTATGAAGAAACGTCCACCTGAGCTGTTTTATTGATAAGGTCTACTTGTGCTTTATCGTAAGTCCAGGAGCCGAATTTCATATCGCACTCCTGGCTGTCGAATGGGAAATAAGTGATGACCACCTTGCACGAGCTGCGGAAACGGACAGGAGGGGGCCAGTGAATAGTTCCATCATGAAACACCATGGCGTTAATCGACATGAAAGGATCAGTGTAGTCATCAGCACTGAAATATTAAATAGTGTGGTTAATTGTACTCACTAAGGAGTTTTTAAAAAATTCATAAATAGTTTGCAGAAATTTGTTTCATTCAAAGAATTGTAATTGTTAAATATTTAATTTAAATACAGATAAACATGTATATGTTTATATATAATGCAAATAATACTATCATACAGGTACTCCAAGGAGATTCGAACCAAGGTCCGCGGGTAAGCAGCACCCATCGCCATACTTGCATATATTCCATCACGACTAAGCACAAATCACCAAATAAATGATGCATCTGAGTCGGTGTTATATGCGCTCATCGGTAGCAAAAACACTCGCATAACGACATAGTAATTAATTCTCATCTATCTAAACAGTCATTCCGGATCCCTATGAAAGAAATCAAGAAATTCTCTCTCTCTCTCTCTCTCTCTCTCTCTCTCTCTCTCTCTCTCTCTCTCTCTATATATATATATATATATATATATATATATATATATATATATATATATATATATATATATATATATATATATATATATATATATATATATATATATATGTGTGTGTGTGTGTGTGTGTGTGTGTGTGTGTGCATGTTTTTGCCTAATTAAGGCTATATATCCACCGAGACTTACTTGTTATAAAGGACGACATCCGGTAGCCATAACTTCTTCGCTGGAAGCCGAATTACTTCCAAGCCGTTGTATTTATCTTTGTCCCAGTGAATTCTTTCGTCTTTCCACGCCTGCAAATAAACGCGAAGACCTTAAACGCATTATCTAACTAATATGATATGTCATGGGATTTGAGAAAAGTATTACTATTTCTGGGGCTGTCTTAGTAGTCGCTTCTGCTGAATAATGAAAAGAACCTCAGTTGATTAGAATTGTATGTTGTACTAGCAGGCGGGAACGGTGGCAGGGTGGGTACTAAGGCTGGATTTACCTCACTTCTTGTTTTGACACAACTGAGAATATCAAAACATTTAAAAGAAAAAACAAACTGAAACATACACGTGTAATTTAGACGTTAAAAAGCTTTGTTTGTTATTATCTCAAAATATAGCAATCCCTCTCATTGGTAAGTCTAATCTCAAATGAATATTTGTCTTAAATTTTTCATAAAATTATATTCTTAAAACCGTGTCTCTCAAGCCAATTAGACCTGTTTTATTTCCTTTAGGTCAGTAATTTTAATACCTCGTCATGCTATCGTTAAACACCATCTATATAAATATTACGATTCCACTAAATAAACGTATATGCAGTATTTTCTGGCAATTAATGGACCCTCCCCCCGATTTTTCTTATTAGATATGACTTCTACATTTGCTGTTTTATCCACTTTTAGTTACAGATTTATATTTTCATGCAATTATGTATCGATTATTATATTATGTATGAATAATGCTAGTATGTACTAATAATGCTACTTTGAATCCATAATGCTATTATGTATCGATAATTCAAGTATGTATCAATAGTGCAAGTATGTATCAAAAATGCTATTCCTTCAACCAATTAATTCTGTACCAGTACAAAACTCCAATCTGAGTAAACCTTGGTGTTCTGCGGTTTGTTGCTGTCCCTTTGTTCCTTAAGTCTAGCGCTTGACTTATTTATTTATTTATTTATTTATCTATCTATCTATCTATCTATCTATCTATTTATTCATTAATCAGACATATATATTAAGGCAGATTTCGTCATGCATAAACTGAAGTAAGAATAGCGTGACTTGATGTTAAGAATTTTAATCTGTTAAATTACGAAGGTATAGACCATTTCACGGTTATTATCTCCCCTTGAAAACAGCAGAGGGCATATCGGTGCAACTCACTTCCGGTTAGTTCAATCAACAAAAATGGCAGATGTAGGGTATTATCTGCAGCCTTAGTGTGACCATACAGTTTACTTATTACGCATTTGTAATAGCTGGGTCAATTAATTTATGTATGCATGCATGTATGCTGATTAAATATGTAAGGGCAATCCGAATAATATCTGAATCACTTTAACGTGTGCGTGTGTGTGTGTGTGTGTGTGTGTGTGTGTGTGTGTGTGTTTAATAATCGCACTATCTGGATATGTTGCCTGTTGTCGAGTCTAATTATTGGCATATATTTCAATACTTAGAATGTAACTGCTAATATTCAAATGGATAAATGCGTTTAAACTTAGTCTTCTTCTTCTTTACAATAAATACGACCTCATTCTCACTTCTTGGAATGTCCGAGTAATTACTATTGATTTTAATCAATGACATTACGAAAAGTTGTAATCAACATACTTTTAATCTGCGACATGTCGGAAAGTTGTAACCGATGTACTTTTAATCAACGACACGTCGAAAAGTTGTAATCAGTGTAATTGTAATCAGCAACATCTAGGAACGTTGCAATCAATGTACTTTTCAAACATGTGCTGTTACACGAAATGCTAAAGTATAAAACTAAACCAAGAGCGGGTAATTAGAATTTATACAGATTTCTAGGTAAGATGTGTCACTGGATACTCGTCTTTTATCTGCAAAATTGATCTTATTTCAGGTAATGATTCTCTATAAACATCAGTTTATGTTCATTTCTAAACAGCATTTGTAACAGCATCGATACAGCGGTGTTCTAAAGGGCTGCTAACGGGCCTTGGTTTATAGTGTACATGATATTTATCATGTATGAAAACATAATAGTTTTACTAAATCTAAAATTATGCACAAACTAATATTTTAGTGTAGATACAAAAACTACATTAAATTAAATGTGTAATTAGACTAAAAATGAGTGTATTGGACTGGTGTGTGTATGTGTGTGTGAGAGAGAGAGAGACAGACAGACAGACAGACAGACAGACAAACAGAGAGAGAGAGAGAGAGAGAGAGAGACTTACTAGCTCAAGCCAGGCATTTGTGGTAAGAATTTGGTTCTTTTCGTCCTAAAATTGTAAGCGAAAATACTTGTAAGTTTTAACTCAGGAAGATAGCGCTTTAAACATAAATGTACAGGGTCGTTTCATAAGAGAAGCTGCAAAATGCATTATGCGGAACATTAACCATTATACACTTTAACCGTCATATAACTTCTGTAGAAATATTGGATCACGTGCATGGGTGTAAAAACTAAGATGATATTAGGTTATTTATAACCAGCACAATTATATATCATACGGACTCAACCTGAATCAGAGTTCCCATTATGAATAAATTTGATTATGTGCGCTCATGAAAGGTTATATGATTTTATGATTGCACCTGATTGTCTTTTTTTCTCCCCCTCCTATCCATTTGTCTCTCTCTCTCTCGCGATATATATATATATATATATATATATATATATATATATATATATATATATATATATATATATATATATATATATATATATATATATATGAGATAGAGCGAGAGAGAGAGAGAGAGAGAGAGAGAGAGAGAGAATTTATTCAGCAAGTAACCAACTTTTGTATCATCATACTCTGGAAGTGAAGTTTGTTTTTCATAACTTGTTTATCGTGTGGTCGATTTCATCGTGTCGATTTCATCGTGGTCGATTTCATCGTGTGGTCGATTTCTGGCTATGAAACGTGACACATGCTTAAGCTACATCAGACAGTTCATATTTTATTACGATCAGCTATGACTTTAAGTATATCAGACAGCTGACATCGGACAGGGATGAAATGTTAAATTGTTGGTTATGAGTACAGTTAGAGTTTCGGCAGCACCCTTTTTCCCAGTCCAAATAATGCACTTTCAGTGAAAAGTGGACAAAGTTGACCCTCATAATCAAAACAAATATCCCTCTTTTTAAACTCGAGAACTTTCTGGATCCGCCGGTAGTGTACCATAGAACGATTAAACATTTCGTTCAACAACTTGTTTTTGTATTTACTTTATTTCAAAGTCCATTAGCTTTAAGAACAGCAGTCTTAATGTATTTAATTGTTGTCCTGACTGTTTGCCACACCCGCTACTATTGTATATGAAAAGTAAATATATGTATATAAATATATCCATCCATTGGCAGTACATTTAATTAAGTGGAATCTTTTTCTTTCGCCTGACACTGATACGATTCAGGTAAATTTATGGGGGATGGAATGACTTCGGGCGGTTATTGAACATCTGAATGTAGGATAATCAACCATGAAAGATTTGCCATCGATTTTGCATATAGAATTTATGGAAATTACTATATCGTTTGTATGCCTTTGACTGATCGGAATATTACTATTTTTCGTCCATCCACTCACCCACTCACCATGCAGCACTGTTGGTAAAAAGACAATGAGACAGAGAGACAGACAGACGTATACCTAGATATGGTGGGTTGAATAAGATAAAAGCGGCAAATCTTCATTTGTATATTCAAAGATGAAACTGGGAACTTCATATATATATATATATATATATATATATATATATATATATATATATATATATATATATATGCCACTGAAACCCCGTCTTCGCTGCAACTCTGTGATATTGGCAACTGCGCTATAACGTAAATATATATGTTGGTTAAGAGTACATTCAGAGTTTCGGCAGCACCCTTTCCCCTTTATATATATATATATATATATATATATATATATATATATATATATATATATATATATATATATATATGTATATGTATGTGTATGTGTGTGTGTGTGTGTGTGTGTGTGTGTGTTATTTGTATGCGTTTCTATTCCCATCTAACACTCTTTAGGTTCGTCAATTTGTATGTATTTTTATACATACCATATCCATGATCTGTATCAGCGTGAAGCCGAAGATGACCTGCACGTTACGGGAGGAGTTGTACACTGGTCTTACACTGTTGTCATACGCCTGCTCGTTGAACAGCTTGTTTAACAGTTGTTGTTCGTCCGGTATCACTTCTTTTGACAGGACTGCGGACAAAAGGAAAAGCATGATAGCGGAATGTGACGTGACTGTGCACATGTTTCCACTGCTTAAAGACAACACCGCTGTTTATTTACCAAATCACCTTCTCACTCCAATACATCGTTATTCCATAACAGAATTTTCAGACACCCCACTGCCGCAACAAAAGTGTGATAGAGTTGCAGAAGGTATTTGTCCCGGCATACTGACACCATTTAGTATAGTGACACTTATTCTAGTAAATTACAACTTACACTGCATGCTCATTTTATGACATTCATAACGCTCATAATTTTACTGAATAAAAGTAAATAAAAGTTCTTGCAGTTGTTCCAATCCAATACCGTTCTGGCAGTGTCTACGTATGATCCTACTGAGAACGTAGGGATGACAATCTTCTCATTCTTCAATATTCCGTGAGAGCTATTCTCTAAATTGTAGTTTAAGCTGTCATTGAAGTCGTAAGAATATGTTTGTCCTGAAACGCGTTGTTACTTTTCTTCTCCTGTACGAGTGGAATCTGAATTACGCAGCAGCTGAATTAACATATTTAGTATCTGGAAAACATAAATGAGTTTCCGGATCGTGCGATCGTAAATATGTCGAATATAAAATAATTCCTGTTGACTAAATAACAGAGATAAGATACAAGAATAAAGAAATATTGAACAGGAAAATACAAGCTAATCCGTCACAGTCTGTTGCAGTTGTAGCCTACAGACACACTTTACAATAAATTCAAGAGAAAGCAGCCACCTGTTAATAAATCGTTTAAACGAGTTCTACCATATGCGACCCACAGCCGTGCACTAAATCTTAAATATTCTTTCTCTTCTCATGACCCGAACTAGACTGATCCCATGAGTATTTGCAAGATTCACTCATAGGTAGTATTAACAACGCTTAAATTAACGTTACCAGTCACAAAACTGCTCTTTAATTTTTGGTTAATGTATTCCAGATGCAACTGAATGAATATCATTGCTAAAAGTGGCCAGCTTAGGAGAAGGAATGTGATTGTTTGTCGGTCACTATTATATACAACTGGAAGGTTTGATGTGGGATTTTACGTACCTAGTAGCACTGCGACGTATAGTAATTGACCAGTTCTAATTTTATGAAAGGTACTGAAGGGTACATTAGTTTAATACAAGAAATAATCGTTAATGAAAGCTTGAAACGTGGCATGGTTTACGAAGTTCTAAGTATTAAATGTCAATTAGATGAAGTATAAGAGATACATATACAAATAAGCTTTTTATTTAGACTGCAATAAACAAGACACTTTTCTTAACCAGACCAAATCTTGTTGTGCATTAATTGATTTTTATTACTATCGAGTCCTAGGACTAGAGCTTTTTGTTCATGGCGGGGGAAAAGATAAACCGTAGCTGAATCACGATTGGGCATGAAGTGTTCTTAATTATTCCACCACTTGATATGTATCAATTTCTGGAGTATTTGAACCTTGCTGTAGAGCTCTGTATTAACACTGCTTTGTGAAGCTAACGAGGTACGTGGGGAACTGAACATTAAAATCGTGGTAAGAAACATTCTTCAGGTACAAAATAACCCTCCATAAAGAACTGTAATTGAAACACATGAAAGCCAGTACATTCAGGGCGTTTGCTGGAACTCTGATTGCAATATAAAACAAAAAAAAAAAAAAACGAGATTCAGCCAAAGCAAAATTTATTTAATTATTATTACAGTAATATATAATTTCTCTATTTCAGCTCATGAAAGAAATAAGACCATTATTTATGTCACGTAAGGAGCTCTTTAAACTTAAATAGTTGTAAGACTAACAATTTCAAGTATTTGATATTTAAAATTTTCAACAGGCTTATATTAACTAACATGCTAATATTTATTAATATGTTTATATTAACTAACATGCTAATATTTATTAATATGTTTATATTTATGAACATGTTGATATTTTTAGGATCATATATATATATATATATATATATATATATATATATATATATATATATATATATATATATATATATATATATATATGAATGAACCCTAGAGGAACCCTGCCGCCATGTATAGCCTATCGTGTGCTGAAAAATGTTTAAACCCTACAACAACAACAACAACATAAAGGAACCCTTCTGACTGCATACATAAATTGTACTAGTTATATGCAGTAATGATATTACAAGCAAACTCCTACTATCTCACAGCCATGTTCATACTACCTGCTGATTTAAGTTAGCTACATTCAATTTTAAATTATCATAATTTTTACATCTTGTACATTAACTGAATATTTATCTCCAAGACATGATATTCGTTTTTCCACTTTTCAAATAAAAAACAATTAAAATAAAAAAGTTAGCAACAGTTTGGATCTATGGTCTGAAGAACGAGATTGAACTGAATATGACAAATATGCCGCTGATTGTTAATAACAAGGTTCATACCGTAATATAATTATAATAGTCTTCATCATTATTTTTACACTCCCATCATAAGGCGGAAAATATTGTATAATTATGTTGTCCGTTAGTCCATTTGCTATTTCGTTTCGGTACAATGATTTGAGGTATCCGTCATCTACCGCTACCAAACATTGTAAATAGCTGGATCCAAAGCAAGTCAAAATATCTGTCGATTTCGGACACAGAAGTTTAAAAGTAAAGGTCACAAGGCCTGAAAAAAGGAATACCGCTTCCACACAATAACTTCAATATTATACCTGATACCTTGACCTGGTGGCTTGCTGTTGAGATCAAAAACACACTTACTGGTTTTGGGATAAAAGCTACGATCTACTAAAGGCCACAGTAACTCTTAGGACAACAAATGTTTTCATCGCTACATCTTTTGTTCTACTTTATCAAACCTGGATGATATTAGATGATATCTCTTATTAGACAAAAGAGTCTAATCAGTCTGAGGTGAAAGGGTTAAATGCTAAGGTTACAGGGTCTCATTGAGAAAGAAACGGTTTCCATAAAACTACTGACGTGTTGTATACGTGTATTAACAAAACGTAGCACGTGGCATCCTCACGAACTAAGAAATACACATCATGAGTCTGGGATTAAAAGGACAAATGCCAAGGTCAGATGAACTCCAAGAAGATAGATTATCCCGTACAACAAAATAAATAATCAATCCCGTACAACAAAATAAATAATCAATCCCGTACAACAAAATAAATAATCAAATGTTGGAGGGGTGGGTGACTTAACACATGAGGCAGGAAACACCTACCTAGCTTTGGATTAATAGAAAAAGGTCGTGGTGACTGACCGCAAAGTAACTTGAGATGTCGGACATATAATGTATCGTTTATATTTTGCATTTTCTAGTGATCTGGATATGAACTTGCAACAAAAATGATTTTGAATTTATGGTGCATGCAAAAGGTAGGCTTCTTATCTTTTAGTGTTTCTTTTGATCCTCTCACCTTCTCAACTTTCTTTTTTCTTTAATTATATTTCTCTATTTCTTACTTCTACTTTTCATTACTATATCAAGGTCCATTTTACACAATTACTGGTTGAATGGAGTACTTTTTCATAATTAATATATAATTTTAGAATGCACGCAACTGCAACATGTTATATGATTGGGACTATCTTGCTTTTGATAACCGCACGTTGGAAGTATATTTGAACTGATTACGTGCTTATGCTTGCTAATGAAATTCGAGGAAACTATACAATGACTTAGAGATTGGATCTTGAGTTATATATATATATATATATATATATATATATATATATATATATATATATATATATATATATATATATATATATATATATATATATATATATATATATATATATATATATATATATATATAATGCAAAGGGAGACAATTTAGCTCAAATTGTCTTTCTTTCGAACAGGTTGTTTGCTACGATACAATTTTTGTCCAGCTAATGTATTATTTTAAAAGAATATCTTAAGTTGTTTTAATTTTTTATTGTGTGTGTGTGTGCATTTATGATAATAAGCCTGGTGAGTTAACTACATTCTCGCCGTTTTGTCGTGATTTCTATTGGTTGGGTATAACTTTGTAATATATGGATTTAACTTCCAAGTAAGTAAGTTACTAAAGATATCAGCATTATAAACAAATGTTTGTAAACTAACAGTAAAAGTATATGTACCGGCATAATGCCATTGTAGGTACATCACTAAATTAACAAAATCATTTGCCGACAGTATAACTGAGAAAATGCAGAACCAATGCCATGCCCCTAACTACTCTAATCAGGACAGATCTGGACATTGTCTTCCTGGTGTCTGACCATTAACCCAGGTTCTTACCTATGAGTGCCATATCTAGAATAATTAGCAATTGCCGAGAGATAAACTACCACTCTCCCCTACTGCTTACGATTCACTCACTGTAAAGATACAATATTGTAGGCAATGTACTAGATGAATATCGACCAATTTAACCACTTTATTGTTCACATTATGCGACTAAAGACAACATCTCATGTAAATCCTGTAGTTATATCCCTCAAATGTGTGCTTCGAGGAATGCAATATGGCAAATGTTGACAGTCGTTCTTCCGGAAGGCTGATGTACCTAAAAGCGTCTTAAGATGTTTCCATACGCGTGTAACTGTTTGAGCTGAAGACAATTTATCCGGCATGATTAATGAATATACTGGGTTTGTCAGAACATGCTGAAACCTAGTATAAAGACTTTTGAGAAATATTAAAATAATTTAGCCCCAATTAGACACAAGAGTTTTATTTCATGTATTAAAAAATTACTAGACCAGCAAGACTTAGGGTATTCAGTGACTTGTTCCAATTTTCTGCACCAATCAGAATCGGTGCAGTTTTGCGAACCGATTAATGATTACATATTTGTACTTTATTGGTTCAGTGAAGTATGATCTGAAAACACCATTGCGAATTGTACGAAGAGAATGATAGTATTTTTGTTTGGTCCAAACTCCAATGAACCTCTAAATAAACTGGTCAGTCCTTATACATTTTTACATTTATAAAGAATAACTGATCTGCTGTGAAAAACAAGCCCATACATTCGTTCTAATCGCCATTTTCAGCGTGCATCAATAAAAATAGTGATTAATATCCGTAATTTGAGTACAGGCAATCAGGAAAAGGATAGCAGTTTCCTGGCATCTTGGCACAAATATACTCCTTTCTGTCAAGTAATGTGGTTAATAAAAGTGATAAAGTTATTTTTAATCTACCACGAAAACGTTATACACAGATTTAGAGGGATGTGATGAGTTGCTATTTTGTATGGGCCTAAGACCAGGGAATGAAGTGATAAACAAGTTGAGATGATTGCCAACCTCTGTAAAAGAAAAATTACTGAGAGTGGTGAAAGATTTGAATATACAATATCATAATATTCGGATAAAGATGATACTGATGACAATGAGGTACAGGAACAAATAGAAGTTGACCATACCGTAAATTTGGCTAATGGATTTCAGAGCAAAGTCTTGGGCGTTGAGAAGATGATGTTCGGTTTGAATGTGCTAATTCTTCACGCCATGTTTTCCCTCTTGTGCAAGGATGTAATTTTGGATTGCCTTGGAATGGGTGCATTACAATATTAACAAGAATAAAATAACTTTGGAACCAAATGCTAAACACTCATTTATGTAAAGCATAATACAAATGCGCTTACATTGCGTTCAAAATCAGTGTTAGCATCCCCTCGTTGTAGCAGGTCAGACTAGAAAGGAGTTTTTGGTTATATCAGGTTGGAAAAACCAAGGCGGAAAATCTGGATACAAATTGAGGAGGCACAAACAAAATATTCTTTACATCCTACTGTTACAATCAAAACTATCAAGAACAATACAGATGCGAAACAATAGACAGTAATGCGTTCTTTGGTGAACAGGTACGAAAATCTGAAACTATGATTGACGAATACCATGAAGAAAACTGCTTGGTTGGAATTAACTTTGTGTGTTACACCCGGCTGCTGTGTGTCTGTACAAGGACAGTCTGTCGAGCAATTGTAATCCGCGGTGACTTTATTAATAGAAGAACTATTGTGATCCCTCAAAGTTACCGATGCGAAAGAATAATCGAAGCGGAACAACAGCTGCGAGATGAAATGACTAACTCCACACCTCGTTTTATTAGTAAATACAAAAGCGTGTGTGAGGACGTGGATGCAGTTTGTGGACTCGTGGTGTTGACCTGAGTGTGGCGGTAATTGCGACGACTATCATAGGCAGCTGATCGGAGGTACTGTCAGAGCTATATCGACAGTAGCGGATAAAATAATTTTATTACGATTACATCATGATGATGAGCATGGTGGAGTTTGAGACCGGCGGAAACGGAAAACTTTCAACAATTTCGTACCAAGATGCAGAACAGAGGCGCTAGAGCCTTCGAGGTAAAACCAAAACGAGCAGTTCACTTACGTGTGGTAAAAATCGATCGAACGCGTTCTCGAGTACACACCATCGGTCTTGGGTATCGAGCAGGTTACTGTGGGCCCGTGTCGTTATGGGCGTCCGCACGCTAGATTATATTTATGGAAAACTAATCTCGTACCTTGGAATGCGCTCGCGCTCCACTCGCGTTTCTTCGCGCGGGAAAAGACATCGGGGATAGAGGGCACGAACCAATATCTATATTAAAAATCCCAAATTACCATATACCCACTACTACATATTTTTAAATGACATTTAACTGTTATATTATCTCTACTGTGGGATTAACTTTTAGTCTATGATTATATATTCTATTATTTTATATAGAGGTATAACTTGGTTGTTTACTAGTTTTAAAATCATCCTTGATAATGAATCGGTTTACTAGTTCGTGGTAATTTTCTGATTGGATGGATGAGTATTGCGACACAGGTCAAATGGGTTGTATTTCCACATAAGTCGGAATAGAGTCGTGGAGATACATAAAGGGAGACTTGACAGATAATTAGTATTCCTATTTCCTAATTTTGCTCTTGTTTTAGTATCAGTCTGCATATATATTTAATGTTGGATTTAGAAATTGCAAAGTGGTCGTATAATTCTCTGAACTAAATCAACATTTTGGGATTATTATGAATTCATCCAAAGACATTCTTCACATGTCATCTTGATACCGTGAGGGCTGTTGGCAATTCAGCACTTCAGCACATTCAAGGATATTTGTAAATCGGCATATTTGGGACCTGCAATTCTTTCGGAACACCCGATTATTTTGGAATTGTGATATAACTTTTAGGATTATGTTCGATTTACTTCATTATCATGTGAGCTCCTCTTAAAATTTAATTTTATAAATTAGTGGAATAAATTAGCCATACTTTTTAAGACTAATATTGACATGCGAAAATGTGCATCAACATACAATATGCATTTGCATATATATAAATAAAGATTACTCAGTAACCAGGTACATATGCAAAACCTATTAGCACGATATAAATATCTTAGTCCCTTCTGGTGACGGGACGAATTGGAAGTGTGTCCCTATTACTGTGTGCACTCTCTTCCTAGATTTTACATATTCTATATTAGCCAGCACCGCTCTCTAAGCAAAGAATTGCTACAGCTTGAATATCGCTATAGTGATCCACATGAAAATGTTTTCGGCTTCCTATTTCCGTCTTTCACGATTGACTACAATACATGCTTGTCAATATTCCAGCAGTGAATGCAAATGCCGGAATAAAATTAAATAACATAAACGGAAAAGTCAAAGTTTGCTTGACACGACTTTGAAGTCCAAATTAAATGGATTAAAATTTATTTTGAAAAATTAACATGGGGCGCAATGTGGCATTTCCGTTTCGTTTGCCGCCTACATCGCGTTATTTTCGTTTCCTGTACCAGCAACATCACACCAGTTTCCTTTCATTTGCCACTAGCATCTCATCATTTTCCTTTCATTTGCCATCGTCATCACAATTTATTTTAATTTGTCACGTGATTATTTTTAATGATGGGTTCTTGTGAATTTGTTTCATGACATTTGAAAAATATCTAAACTACATTTACTACCTATACGGCTGTGGACATGGGATTGTTTTTTGAGAGACTGTATTATTCAAGCTATTCCAACAAAAACTGTCCTGATTGATAAAAAATATTATTTTCCCTTATTTCTTTCTGCTCATGATAGTACACACTGCATACAACTTGCTCGATTGTTTGTTTGTGGAAGCCATTTACTTCTAAATAATTCTTTGTTTTCATTTTAAAAAATTTCCCGAAGAACGTAATGGAAACTTAAATCATTGCGTCACTTGAGCGTTTACGTCTAGCTCATTATGTCATCAGCCAGAAGGCTCATTCATGCAGTCTCATAGTTTTAATTTTTAATCAGAAGTGATCCTTTCCTCCAACCTGATTAAATTCAGATCTCCACTGTTATACATGAAGATCTGACATTGATCGCGTAGGGGTCATGTTCTGGTAACCTATTTTATTACCATAAGAGCAAATTGTATCAACCAACCAGATGAAGTCTTATATCTTCGGATTTGGAGACCGAGCTCTGTGGATGGAGAGCATGAATGTGTACCGAACGATTTGATTCACTTTCAGATGTTATTTTCGTCGATTCTACGAAATTTCATGATTATGGACTGGATTTATCTGTGCCAATTCTACATGAAGTACATCGGATTTCAGCAACATGTTGACATCTACATGTGTGTTTCTGTTCTGTCCTTGAATGTTTGAAATCATAATGTGGGGAAAATATGAAGTCTTTCAATTGCAATTATCAAAAGGACGCTATGGAATATATTGTTTATTTCATTTTGAGTGCAGGAAGGAGGATGTAACTGCACTTGGAATATGGTCGAAATTACAGTGCTATTTCGAAATGTGTAATCAACTTTGAGAACACATGACATGGCTCATGTAATTCGGATTTGCAGAACTAAGAAAGTACATTTTGAGGAAATGCAGGATGTAAAACTGTAAATATATTTTTTGCCATTCTTATTACCAGCTAAAGAAGACAGTCACTTGCATGTTATGTGTCAGGACCCTGTCTGGCGTCCATACCTGGCCTAAACCCGAAACAATGTATCAAAAAGTTTACGCGGAATGTGGCAAAGCAGCTGGTATGTGGCAGTCCACGAAACATCTGCTTTAGTTCATTCAAATAAAAAATTAATCAACCAAAACGTAAAGCGCCTACTACGTTAGTGTACATGATTTGTTTACAAAGTAGTTCCAAATACACCTTTGGGCACACGTGAGTTCAATAGGAAGTCCGCGTAAGTGCAATATAGTAAAATATTGCACGATTCTGACAATGTTAAGTTAACGGGGGGAAAAATGAGCATATAATAAACTCTTTTGTAGGCTTAGTCCAGCTACAAACAGCATAAACTGATATGCCGTCGAATAACACGCCATTAGTTTAGGATCACTGCAATTGTTTAGTGCCGAATAGACGATTCCTCTCATGATTCTGCCACATAACCCTATAGTGGTGTTCAAAAGAATCAGTTATTACCTGACACTTCAGAACAATAACTTGACACAGTGATAATCAGTTATCATTTATACACGACTGAAGTCCAAAATACGAGTCTATAAAGGGTAGCATGAAAGTAAAACACCACTAATATAAGAATTATCGCACGACTTCTGGGTTTTTTAATATTTTTTTTTATAGTCACTATTTCTTTCTTTCCTTCCTTCCTTCCTTCCTTCTTCTTTCTTTCTTTCTTAACATTCCGCTGCCTCTTTTATTTTTGAACTTCCAGCTAAAAATACATCACTCCCTCAAAATAGGCTCGGATATATATATATATATATATATATATATATATATATATATATATATATATATATATATATATATATATATATATATATATATATATATATATAGTAGTGGATTTCAGTCGTCACCTTTCGGGGAACCTTTCAAATCCCCGTATTTCATGCAAGTAGCATAGCAACATCTGATAACTAAAGGTCTAACCATAGACATACGTTGCATTTCGTATATATTTTTGGACACGTCTCCAATCACCATATTGTTTATAACCCCACCAAGTTCATTATTTAAAATTTGGGGAATTAACCACGAAAGTATAAGCACTGAGTATTTTCAGGAGTTTATTGAATAAACTTAAGCGTATTTTAATGCCATGTATATTATCCAACAATGTTCTTATTTCTTGCGAAATTTACCATTTTGGAATCATTTTGAAGTTTGCTCGGCACACAATGCAATCAAGTTACTATTACTTGTTTTCACAAATATCTGTAATATGCGAAAAATCTGCAAGGAAAAGCCAGATATGAAGAACTCCATTTGAAAATTATTTACATATAGTTTCAGCGAATGAAGCCATTTTTCATCGATTCGATTACTTTCTCAACAGCGGGCACATTCCCTACCCTACTATCTACTGCTTTGAATCACCATCAACCAGCAGGGAATCGATAGGCAGTCTGGTAAATTGGATAGTAATCCCGGGCTTAATCTGACATGCAAAAGCAGTGAACTAGTCTAAATTCTTCCATATACATTAGTTAAGAGATTATTGACAAAAAGCCATATCTCAGACTCCTATTTGTACTTTAATCCCAGAAAATACCTCATACACGAATTCTCGTGGGGCTATGGAAAATACCTCATACACGAATTCTCTTGGGGCTATGGAAAATACCTCATACACGAATTCTCGTGGGGCTATGGACATGATTGCATCTGGATCAAGTCTGGATATACAAAATCTCAATGTCTTCTGCTTTGTATATTTCTCCTTTTAGAATCAACCGAAGACGAAAGTAGGTGATAGTTTGTCAGGTTTTAGAAGGAGCCAATGAAGAACATACTTTTTTCAATAAAAAATGAAATTAATACATGTACTTTAAATTCGACAAGAGGTCTGATAGTACTATGCCGAAATAACTTTTAAAAAGTCAAACATTTCCCATAAACTAGCTGCTTTAAACAGTACTTCATAGTTCCAATACCAAAATTCTCTGAAAACACACACACACACACACACACAAACACACACACTATCAATTCTACCTTAGTCAAAATATCCAGTAAATGAAGTTATTTCAGGTTGTGCCTTCCTGCTATATAACTTGGACATCAAAACATGCAACGTGTTTTCTATTCAATAGATACAGCAAAAAGGCCTTTTTGAAAATATATTTAACAAAGGAGCTGTAGAAATGCAAATTATTTATAAAAAGAAGCATGGTACAAGACGCTCAAAATTTAAAGAGATACAAATCTCAAAGTCATATATATATTTAACATTTCCAGTACAGTAGTAGATTTACGGAGAGGATCAGTTTTGGAACTGTTAGCTGAAAAAATAAATGTACAAAAGTTTCGTGATACGTCAGCATGGAAAAGGGTTTGAATGCACAGCGGATTTTTAAAACATAGGGGCAACTGCCTCTATCCCTTTCAGCAAAATCCCATGTTTGTCCTGCCAAACCAGATAATGCAGGTGCAATGCCCGAGTAATCCTTTATTTTTCATATTACGCTTATAGATTTCTTAAAGTATATATTGGTTTAACATCTGTATTAGAGGGTGTAATTGCATGTTATAGTTTCGGAACTTGCATGCTTTACGAAAAGCGTTCCAGTTGTCTTTCTTGTATGCATGGCAAACAATGTGGAAGCTTGCTGTTAATGATTCTGAGATAGGACCTTACCTTTAGATGCGTATTTTACAAATTAAAATCGAAGAAGACGTGGAAGCTCGACATATTGGCTTCGTTCAGGCTATTTCACTGACATTTATAAAGTTTCCGTGCGAGACGTAAAGAAGTAAAATTAGAAAAATAACGGAAATATTCCAAACATACTTTAGTGAATCGCCTTGAAACTTCACATCTTTTCTTAATTCCTTACTAATGATGTGATATTACCTTTAGTAACTGAACTTGTTATTAAAAGGAATATGGCTTTTATTATCTTTAGATTCAACATAAATATGTTATATTTTAAACATTATAACTAATATGAAGCGTTTAAATTATCATGCATAATAAATTAATATTTGATATTTGAAGAAAACCACACGTGTGCACAGCCAATAATTGAAAGAGCTGGTCGCATGGTGTAAGCACGATATAAATAGTGTGTGTGTGTGTGTGTGTGTGTGATTTGGATTTTAACGTAGCTTTAACAATTTTTCAGTCATATTGCTACGATGTCTGCAGTGCGGCAGTATATATATATAGCACTGGGGCATCATGCCGCAGTCATGTAGCATGATGTCCCACCCAGTCACATTATCCTGACACCAGCCCACCAGTCCTAACACTAACCTCTTAATGTTGAGCGCCAAACGAGGCAGCTGTTAGCACCATTTTTGTAAGTCTTTGGTATGACTCGGCCGGGGATCGAACCCACAACCTCCCGCATCCGAGGCGGACGCTCTAACCACTAGGCCACCGGAGCAGTGATGTAAATAGAGTTAAATCGATGTAAAAAGCCGAAAGTTTCTTATTTATTATGTTAGAACCAAAATAATGACCTTAAAAAAGGCATATTTTTCAAAACATCATTATTTGTTTTTAATGCAATTGTTATTTCACATGGTTTGCTCAAAAGATTATTTAACAATACAACACTAAAAGAAAAATGTATCTACTGAGCTCGATACCTCCTTTCAAATCGTTATTTCTAATCAGATACATCTTTTCAATGCATTATTTCTTAATTAACTAACTTACCATGATAAAAGCCCAGGAAACAGACTGTTATCAGAATCAGACTACACGGGGAGACATCCAATACACCCATCTCCGGATCGTGTAAAGAGGAAGTACGGTCGGTGTACACAGTTTGATAAAAGCAATCACATCAAGAAATAGTGTACCCCAACATTTCGTGGCTTTCCATTCTTCGCACGGATTACTGACCCAGAATTCTCGGTTAAATCTCATCGACACTGCTGAAAAGAGTTAACTGACAAAGTAAAGCCACCACGCGCTTGATTCATTTTAATAAGTAGCTTCCAGCTTCGGCGTCATGCCAGATTGGTACATCTATCTATACGGCGGCAGAAACAATATACGACTCGTCTTTCTGACTGCATGGGTCACATGGATAAGACAGCCAATGTACGTGACGCTGGTATATTTTAAATGTTCTTTTTCAGCAACGCACAATGTACAATATCACAAATTTGCACATTTCATTACAATCAGCGTGATATAATACTGATCTGATTTCGAATAAATTATTTATTTTATTTTTAATTGATAATATTTAGTTCCTATAGACTTACCCTTAATCGATTATATTTAGTACCTATAGACTTACCCTTAATCGATTATATTTAGTACATATAGACTTACCCTTAATCGATTATATTTAGTACCTATATAACTTGCCCTAAATTCATGATCCATAGAGCCTATAGACCTTACCTTAATTGACGATACATAGAACCTATAGACCTACCCTTTGGTGCTACTTTGAAACTATATACCTACCCATAATTGATGATAATTTGTACATATAGACCTACCCATAACTGATGATACTTTGTACATATAGGCCCACTCTTAATCGATGAAACTTTGTACCTATAGACCTACCCATAATTGATAATATTTAGTACCTATAGACCTACCCATAATTGATGCTACTTTGAACCTATATACCTACCCATAATTGATGATACTTTGTACCTATAGACCTACCCATAACTGATGATACTTTGTACATATAGGCCCACTCTTAATCGATGATACTCTGTACCTATAGACCTACTCATAATTGACGATAATTTGTACCTATATACCTACCCATAATTGATAATATTTAGTACCTATAGACCTACTCTTAATTGATGATACTTTGTACCTATAGACCTATCCTTAGTTGATGATACTTAGTACCTATAAGCCTACCCTTAATGGCGATACATAGAACCTATAGACCTTCTCTTAATTGATGATACTTTGTACATATAGACATATCTTTCATTGATGATACTTAGTATATATAAACCTACTTTAACTGATGATACCTATACGATAATTCGTACCTAAAGACATACCCTAAATTGATAATACTTTGTACATATGGACTACCCTTAATAAATGATATTGTGTACCTATAGACCTATCATAATTGATAATATTTCAGTACATATAGACCTACCCTTAATCAACTGTTTACTTTCAAGAAGATTAAATTTCATATAATTGTGCGTGATAGTAAAATCTTTCTAACAGTGGGTACAACTACGAAATAAACATTTCAATGCATTTCATAATGTAATGGATTTTAGTAAGTCAATGGGTTATATAATAATTCTGTTTTTATTTCTTGAGATTCGTTTTAATTTTAATAACTACTGTAGTTGTAATTATAAGAATGGATCGTCATATTTTACAGGATTTTATGCCGTCACTTAGATCGAAAATACATTACACACCATGCGTGAACGATGTTCGCTTCGTTACATTGATTCGTACAATCTGTAATCGACTTGAAATATCGTGATTTTCACGAATCCTGTGCAATACAATGTTCATTTCTTATAAAAAGCTCTCATTTTAGCTTGGTAAATGAAAAAGGTGAGAAATGAAAACATATGTTCCACAAACAATAAATAAAAAGAGACAGAGTTTGTGTCTTTTGAAGATGTAAGTACTGGACTCAATCGGAAGCTCAAGTTAGGACAAACTACATTTAACACTTGATACTATATTTGAAATAAACTAAATCTGAAATAGAAATAGGGCGTAAATGAAAACGTTATCGAACACTACCAGAATTCTGTTTTTGACTGTTCTAAGTTGACTTCAATGTACGTGTACGTGACCCAAACAGCAGTTGAGAACTCGACTACATACATGCAGCCGAACAATTATTTGTTTTGCTTTCAGAAATAGAAAATCTACTGGAAAAATAATTGAGTGGTCAGAAACCAAACTACCATTTGACTTTTATAGACTCATTTTGATCTATGTATTTCTGGTTTGAGAATAAGGAAGTATACCTCCACTGGTCATTCGCATCTTAGTTAAAAAGTATTTCTATAAACGGATATTTCTACATCATTGAATTGTCTCCAACGGATAAAAAATATATTTTAACACAGGCACAGAATCTGACTAAAGAATCAGGTAGATTTAGACAAAGTAATACTGATAAATATTATTTTCCTCTAATACGTTATTATTATTATTATTATTATTATTATTATTATTATTATTATTATTTGCATTATTACTAATTTATTGTTATTATTATTATTATTTATTATTATTATTATTAATATTATTATTATTTATTATCATTATAAAAATAATTATTGTTATTATTTATTATTGTTAATTTATTTATTGTTATTATTATTTATTTATTATTATTATTATTAACTTGTTATTATTATTATTATTATTATTATTATTATTATTATTATTATTATTATTATTATTATTGCTATCTAATATTTATCGTAATGCAATACATGTTGTCTCTTTGTATTGTTCTCATAATACACGTAAAGACCAGTACCCTGGATACTAATGGGCACACTTATCGTCGTGTCCATTACAATACTGTAAAAGTCCCATCAAGTTTGTTTTCTTTGTTTTTAAACCTCAGTCAAATCGAGACATTTTTGAATGAATGGCCTCGTTACTATGGTCACCATCAAGGAAAAAGTTCTGTCTTTAAATGCTTTAAAATGGAAAGAGTTGAAATAAACTCGCTTGATCGCATCGACGGAGATAAAAAGTTTCCATTCATTTTCGGAAAATGTGTGTCCATGTTTGACCCTCTAACTACAATATTCTAATTCCATAAAGTATATCAAAGCCAATGGTTGCTCGCTTCCTTAACTTCATCAACAGAAGAATTACATAAGGGAAATGATTGTCATAGTCAGAAATATATTTATTGCTGAAAAACACCACTGTCCAGCCCCTTAAAAAATAATAATACTAAAACATTAAACTGGATGACTCTTGTACTAAGTAAAAAATATAACGTTCAAACTGAATTTGGACAATGGCGTTATTATTATATATAAAATAAATATTGCTGAACACTATTTTTGTTTAAATATGCTCATCTAGAATTAGATAAGGAGACGAAAATGACTTTGGACAACTATTTCAAGATGATCTTAGTTTCGTAATAATATTTCTCAAGATACCAATAACGAGAATAGTAGTCTAGCTCTGAATGCCTGACTCAATGATTTCACTGTTTTAAGAAGCAATGATTCTGACTTTTGAGGCTACATTATTCCATTAGAAAAACTTTTTTTGAAAACATTTTACATAAAAGTACGCGAAGAGGCAAACATTCCAACGTCAATGTCCTTTATTTTGATACAGTCCTAAGAAGAAAAAAAAAACATTAATAAAAAAATCTCCCTCCTAGCAGAATAAATGTGTCAATGTTTTCTCCTATAGCTATGATATTAATAATTTGATTAATTCTTCGTCTGAAGGAAACTAGCAATGAAAGGTAGAATTCGTCCTGTCCTTTGGATGCGACCCTACCAAATTGAAGAAATCTATTTAGAATGACTGAGCAGTATTCATCATTGAACATTAACGAACCAACTAAAATGTTAGTATTATTGGTTTCTTTGTTTGTCAATGGCATGGTAAAGATTTGATGAAGAAAAAAAAAATCAAAGTTTCTTTTATTTCACATTTTCCAAGTGTTTTGCAGGTTGAAATACTGGAACGATGCTTGGGCAAACTAAAATGTTAGTATTATCGGTTCCTTTGTGAATTCTTTTTAAAAATGTTATGGCAAAACTTTGATGAGAAAAAAAGCAAAGTATCTTTTATTTCACATTTCTAAGCTTTTTTACTGGTTGGAAAAATAGATGGACAGTTAGGCAAACAACACACAGAGTTTTTAAACTTTAAATGAGGTTCTATACGAGTGACCTTCTGCATATACCATAATTATGCCCGAGTAAAAATGTATTTTTGGGTATGAACTGAAATGTGAATGACTGGTTCGCAAATGGTTTTGGATTTGTTAGAGGAGATCAGTATAGCTTTGTAATTTGCATGGAGAATAGGTAACTTAAAAGTAATTTTCCAGTATGAATGACGATAATGCGTTAGTATTTAATAAAGTAAAGACTTTTCATTCAGTCTCCGTTTGATATCATGTAGTTGTAAAATACATTCGAGAAAGTCTGTGATGATAAATAAGATTACTAAGGAAGTGTTGATCCGCTAATCTGATAATCTCTTATTAGCCTTTGATATGAGCTTCTGTGCTAAGATACACGTTTAAAAAAGGATAAACACATCAGTAGTTTAATAATTTATTTGAGCACAACCATGCAAGTGTGGGATACAACATATGGAAAATCGAACACGGAGCGATGCATATTTCTAGTTAACTAGGAAGAAAGCCATATTACACGTCCATGTTTATGACCGGACCAAACGTTCTGTACATAGTAATACTGAAGCGGTAAAGCAGAGTGCACGCCGTACCGGCCGCAGGCTCGTGGTGGATTTTGCGGATTAAATTGATAACCTCACAGCTAGAGTAAAACTAGGAATAAATCGTTAGCAGCTGACAGATTAAACCAGCTCTTTAATATGTAGTAATAAAATCATGGCAAACTGACATTTCAGAGTAAGTTAAAGAACAACTGTTAAAATAAAATTTCTGCACTGATTATTTTTACAAATATCTGATGTAACACATGATACGTCATCTTTAATACCATATAAGGAATTTTGAGATACAAGTTTTAGATGTGGGGAAAACGAAAGATCAAAATAAAATCAAAGTCTATACAGAATATTTTGCTAAGGGTGTTGGGTATATAATGGTATCAGAATGGTGTGTGTGTGTGTGTGTGTGTGTGTGTGTGTGTGTGTGTGTGTGTGTGAAGCGTTATTGTCGGCCGGAGAGCGTGCCACTCTTGTACCTTATGCAACATACGACACACGGTATCATCTGTGAAATAAATAAGTTCATCGCCATTAAACAAAATACAAAATTATGTACAATTGTGAATAAAAAAGACTAGAAAAACAATAAACACTTACATTAATAAACCTTAATTGCCTTCAGGGTGTAGATAAATCCTGCATAAAACTTTGTTTTCTTACTATTGAAATGGCAATCTCTTTGTCACTGATGCAAGTAAGCTGGTACTGTCAGGTACGCCGTACAGTTAAGACATGTATTGCCCGTATGGCCGTACCGTTAAGATGGGCTCGATGGGGGTGGGGTGCGGGTGGAGAGTGGATACCGTACCAGGTAGATCTAATATCTACTTGCACCAATAAATGTGTGTATATAATTTGTTACGATTTACATAAATTATTTTTATACCGCTAAATGAAACTAAAATAAAATGGCCGAGTTTGACATTAGGTTCATTATGGCATTCACTGCTTCATCCTATCGAGGAATAAATGTCACAAGTATGTACAACAATTTGTCAGATAAGACATGCACACAGTTATTATTGTTGCCTTTTCATCGTTTGTTGCAATACATGTTGACATTATTTGTTGCAATACATGTAGACATTATTTGTTGCAATACATGTAGACATTATTTGTTGCAATACATGTAGACATTATTTGTTGCAATACATATAGACGTTATTTGTTGCAATACATGTTGACATTATTTGTTGCAATACATGTAGACATTATTTGTTGCAATGCATGTAGACATTATTTGTTGCAATACATTGCATACATTACCATAACATTGAAGAGGCATTGAAATTCAAACGTGGATATTTCATTCTACAATAACAGGTGCATAGATAAGAAATGTTCAAATTCTATCAATTCTATAAATGTCAACAAATTATACCGTTTTAACTTGAGCAAATACAATGGACGAATTTAATGAGCATTTACATCTCTGTAATAATTTAAACATCGTAATCTAATGTTTATCGTTAATTTATTAAAGATCTTAACAAAGAACCAGAACTAGCAGCGATGGGTGCATGGCAAATGGTCTCGCTTTTAAAAACCAAAGCTTGGAGATTGGCAATCAGTGGCTATAACTCTTCTGAATGATGTAGCGAAATGCTGGAAACTCATTTACTTAAATGTCTTATCAATATGACGTTGCACAATAACTCTGGCTTAAAGGCAATATTCCTTAGACACTTTATGCTGTGGAAACCATAGTCATGAGAAGGAAAAATCGGGGCCATAACTCTTCTAATTGATGCGGAACGCTTGAATTTAATTTTAATCAAAGTCTCATCGACATAAAGATGCCTGCCAAATATGGTTAGTACGCCTTAGTAAAGACTAGAGCATGTTAACCAGGGGCTATAACTCCTGCAAATGATGTTGTGAATGGTGGAAATAAAACTCACTCGAGATATCATTAATAACATGCTACCTTTCAAATTCGATTGACATCAAACAAATGTTTGTGATGTTATCATGTGGAAAGGAAAGTTGGAGAACGAAAAATCAGTGGACCATATTTGTTCTAAACGAGACGCATGTAGTGTTATGATACGGTGTTAATACCAAACTGCATCAGAAAATGTTTAGTGTGTTACATAGCTATGCCGGGTAACCGCAACATGTCGTGTGACGATATAAATTTAATTGCCGAGGACCACAACAACATCTCAAAAAGGCATATATAATGCTACGAAATGATGAACACACCAAATCCCATCAGAGTATGTTGAATGATTCCAGCTCTGTGATAGTCAGAAGGAAAGTGGAAATATTGACTGAAAAAGGGCGATAACTCGGTCAAATTAGTCTTAAAAGACGAAACTTTTTAGATGCGTAATATGCAATTCACCCAACAAATGCCATTAATTACGAATTGTTAAATATATGTTCAGCAACATTAAATATTTGCTTAATTCAAACCTTCGCAATACGCAGAAGACAAAAACTAAAAGCATACACTCGATACAAAAATATTAGCATTGCTCTTGCATAATCCCCACTCTTACAATTATAAACACCTCATTAACGAATTAAAAAATTATAACTGGATTTTATTTCTCCCCCCTACCTGTTATAGCAGTCCGTCTGTACTCGCTTGTATGTTGAGTCAATCTGCAAACAACACACATCCTGATCTGCTGTAATATAATGCACTGCAGATCATGGTCTATGCTGTTTGTTCTATTGATTACTCCTATCAAACTGCACAGACCCAGGGCAAAGGCAGGTCTGGGTTTGTGCAGTTTGCAGTAGGACTCATCTTACAAGCGAATACAAACAAAATTTCATGATTCAATGTCAGGTTAGATACGCCAATCGTTCGCGAGTTATTTCCCTTGGTCTAAACTTTACGCGAGTTATTTCCCTTGGTCTAAAGTTTACGCGAAATATTTACCATCTGGAACTTCTAAAGAAAAAAAGAAGAAGAAGAAACGTGTGTGTGACCAAGATAAATTTAGAAAACTGTTTAGTACGATATCATAAGAATCTACCCAAATATTGACTAAGATAGGTAGGACGGTATCAGCAATCTAATCGTTACAAATATCATTTCAACGAAAATCATAGTTGTAGAACCAAGGACAAAGTCATGCAATATCTTGTACAACTCTGCATTTCAATAACACGTTAACATGCATATCAATTTACTTTGCGATCCCTGAAACTTAACACATTTATTTTTTGCGACCGACCAGTATTCATATTTTTAAGGTAATTCTACGCTGAATCTATGCACGTCAATTGCGATTTCCATGTCCCGTAACTCCTCAAGTTAAGTGCTCACTCAAATATTATTCCACTGGATTATGCCATATCTGTTAAAGCCTGAATTTTAAACAACAAAAACCCCACCCCAACCCCGAAAAATAAGAATAATTGCAATAAAAAACGAAACAATTGTGTATATTTTAGAACATTATTGAACGAAATAAAAGGTAACTCTTTAACTATTTTAAGTACAACAGTTTCATTAGTATTCAACATCGGAAAGTGAGTTTGAGTGTGTACTAAACTTGATGAGTGTCTGAATGATTATCAAGGACACATAGAGAATTAAGGTATAATATCGCTTAAATAAAAAACTTTCGAGCATGTTTAAAAGAAATAGCTATGCCAATGAGTGGACATGGCTATTTGGGTCCCTCTTCACAAAATTGGAAACAAATTTAATAAAGTACACTTAACATGCATTCGGGAAGTTGGCAATATCATAAAAACCAAGAATGTTCGCAAAAAGCCTACGTTACAAACTAAACATAACTCCCAATGCTGTCTTCTTTTTTTTTTTTTTTTTTTTTTTTTGGCGAGATGGCATGAATATACCGTGGGATGTTTATGCTGGCTCTGTTTTTCACCGCTTATCTTATGAGCAAAACTTTTAAATAGGGAACCAGACTATATAAAGTATACACACAACATCTCCATGATGAATGTGTTGTTGAATTACATTTACACACCGAGGAAGAATATTTAAAAGCTGCTGTAACGAAGTCCTTCTTTGGAGGATTTTCGCGGTTCGAACATCGTGTGTGACCTCCGTAAGCCCATCCGTTCAGAAACCCAGTCGGGGTGGATGATGAAATGTCCTGAGACTCGTGGCTGTGTTGTCTGCAACGGAATGTTATCTTATGTTAACCTTTATCACGCGTATTTAGTGGAGAGAGAGAGAGAGAGAGAGAGAGAGAATATTTAGTTTCTACTTGTTCATTTTTTTATAATCTCTGAAATACAAATTAGAGTAGACATTTATACATATTTTCATGACAACTGCAATCATCATCCGCTATTATGTTTTCCAAAGATTCGAAAGAAATTTCATCACTTTTGTTTTAATTCAATTTATATTTTTTCGCAAGATTCGTAGCTTGCAAAACGTTTATTACACTACTTTTTCTTTTCAACCGCTATATACATATTGTTGCTGTTGTAACTAAGTACTGATTATAGGCACTTTTCATGACTGGGAAACTAATACCACGAAAATATTACAGTCACTTAACCAGTTTTTGCGTGTGTGTGTGTGTGTGTGTGTGTGAGTGTGTGTGTGTGTGTGTGAGAGAGAGAGAGAGAGAGAGAGAGAGAGATTACCATAAACATGCTGAGTTCGTGTACATAGTCATCTGACTTGGGCAGCTGTTTAGTCCGCCGATTAAACGGAACACCCTCCATCCTTTTGGAGTAAATACTAGGCAATGGTTCCCTCCTGATAGATAACAATAAAAACAATGTACTACTAAAAGAAGAAGAAGAAGAAAGTAATCAATTACACTTCATCGATAGGAGAGAAATGTTTTCTTGTTGTCTAACACATATATTCCGATAAAATATTGCATATCTTCGCAAGGTGGCCAGTTATCCTAAATACGATGGTGATGAACATAACGGAATCCAAACTTTTGGACTCTCTGTAAATTATGACACTTAAAAGGACATTGTACATTTTCATCCTTAGTGCTTAGTTATCCCTTATTAAACATGCTACACTTAAGTCGAAATTAATGAACAAACTTATCTTAACTTAGGTACATTCTCAAAAGAGATAACCAACTGTTTTTATCCCCCTTGATTCAAACACTTACTCTCCCAGTTGTATGCCCATCCCACGTATGACACCATCATCTTCACGTGAGCCGTATCGACTGTAACTGTAGCCATTGTTGCTATAGTAACCATGGTTGGCGGCACGTGGATTAGTAGGTCTGGGGTTGAAGTATGTATAAGAGTCCCTTGGGGTGTTACCGCCATAAGATGGCTGGTAGTGGTGGAACGTTCTCTCTCTATTCATTGACGACAGCATCTTGTCTACTACTGCTCTCTCTGTGAATAAAATGCGAGTAGGAGTTCCAGAGTTACTCATATAATGTTTTCTGCTTACGAAACACAGAGAGTAAAAATGGACATTAGGAAAAAGTGTCGGATGAAAAGCCACGTGGGACATTAATCCATACATAAATGCATTATGGGCGGATAGTTTATAGACTGCATCACACAACGATTTTATTCGAAGCAAAAATTGCAGGTACATTTTGTTCATAAGGTAAAATATTTCAAGCATCGTCATATTGTCGTGGTAAGTCGTGTTTTCATTTTAATGTATTTCTAAAAATCGACACAAGTGATACTTTGGTTTCAGTTCTTAAATTCAAATGACCTAAACAGTACACTTATAAATGTGTGTGTGTTTGTGTGTGTGTGTGTGTGTGTGTGTGTGTGATTTGGATTTTTAATGTAGTTCAACAATTTCAGTCATATCGTTACGATTTATACTGATGTCTAGCACTACGGCATCATGCCGCAAATACGTAACATCATATCCCACCCAGTAAAATTATCCTGACACCTGGCCGACCAGTCCTAACACTAGCCTCTTAATACCGAACGCCAAGCGAGACAGCTGCTAGTACAATATTATAGGTACTTGGTATGACTCGGCCCGGGTTCGAACCCACCCGCATCTGTGCCGTACGCTCCAACCACTTAGGCCACTGAAGCGGTCCCTTTATAAATGTGCCAACAGCTATTTAGATCATGCGTTTAAACTATGTACGCTGACCTAAAATCCTCAAGACATAACACCTATGGAAATGGGGGGGGGGGAGCATATATTGTTCAGGGTCTGTAAGTAAAATTTCTGTTAGAAAAGTGACTACTTTTGAAACGAGTCAATAAAGTCTTCAATATCAGTAGCTGATCCAGGTGGAAACCGGCTAAAATGAAATTAAATGGGGGTGGGGTAGAGGTGTGTCAATGAGGTCTGAATAAAGAATGTGTATTTTTTCACTGATGATACCGGTATGACGAAATAAAAGATGGACTGACTGGAGGTAATAACTACAGTGCGACACAAAATGGATCTTTAAATTTCATTATCAGTGACGGTGAAATCAGTGTTTCATAACTGTTCTAGACACACAGTGACTCTTGAACGCATCAGTTCATTCATTCAAAGTTCAACTGGTCCATGGCTTCTAATTTTTTTCCCAAACAGTTTACGCGGGGGTGGGGTGGGGTCTCCAATCTAATGCTTACTTACGGTAATCGTTATTGGCGTTAATCCAAGTCTTTAGGGCCGGAATATAGGTCATAGAAGCTCCTGGATCTGTATACTGCAAGTTTAAAAAACAATCGACCAATCAGTACGTATCTAGGACCAAAGTATATCAAGTAAGTTGAGAGACTTTACGCTACGACAACAATGAAAGGCACACCGATATGATATACATAGATTCGAAGTATGTTTCGAAATTATACGAAATGTTTGCTTAATTTGCAGACATAATGTTTAAATGAACAAACCGATATCGGGATGAGAAATTTTTGTTAAGACGGACAATAAAAGTATTTTATAATCGTACTGGTCCGGCATATCATCTAAATTTATTTCTTCTTTTCTACAGTTAGCGGCTACTGTTGGTATCCCAGCCAGATATAATAGAAAACAATGCATTTAAAAAGTGCCTATACTAGCTCTGCCTATTGTACCGTCTCTACTCACTTATAGCAGGAGCCCAGTTGTAAACTGAACAGACCCAGACCTGCCGTCTCATAATGCACCGGCAAATCTCTGTGCAGTTTGCTAGAGGTAATCAGTGGAACAAACAAAACAACTTGATCTGCAGGTACATTATGCTACGGCAGATCAGGATCTTTATTACTTGAAGTTTAACTCGACCTATGAGTGAGTAATGACGGTATATGAAAGACCATAAAAAGTAGACGCCACTCAGGTTACGCTTTATTACACACCACATGGGTCGTGATCCTCCTTCACGTGATCCGAAGGCGGGCAGGTTATGGTTTATGCAGATCAAGCCATAACTCTGGTTGGAATGTGGACAGTTTACATGCACTTTCTATTAAAAGCTTTTGACGTACAGAGGTAGGGTACATGTACCCGATAATCAGAAACAATAGTATTAGGATTATAGTAGCAATCAAAGCATGACAAGGTGAGACGTTTACATAATATCAGTACTCCAGCAAGGCAGTTTGCCCAACAGATAGTACAAGACACAATTATCAAACGTCAGCATTTTCATTGCCCTACGTCTTACCGGGTTTTGCCATTGGTTTATCATCACCGGAACTGAAAGATTTTCCGCCCTCTTGTCTTTTCTGTCACCTAATTTATTCGGACCTGTAGGTTTGCACATTCCAATCTGTATTACAGTAGTATCACATGTCTCATGCAGTAACTAAGACGGAATCAATGTTTTGTGGAGCTGATAACATCTTAACGATAGTTCCTATTAAGCACAATTAGTGTTTAGTTACCTCCCTTTATCTTCCATCGCATAGGCAAACAATGATTGTTTTGTGGCAGGAAGGGGCTTGAGGTTTATTTATTATTTTAAATTCTGTTGCATATTTTTTTATACCTATTTTGTAGAAACATGCATTGACATACCTTGATTTTACGCTTACAGTGACAAATTGACACTACCGAAGCATTTTAACTTCTACTTGCAACACAATGACACTGTTAACCTTAAATACGGCAATCAGTTGGTAAAAAGCGAAACGCGAGTAAACTCCCAAGCGAGTGCGAATGAACTATAGTAAGTTCACCTGACTGCTGCTTGAAAACATTTTGGAGATGGCAAAATGATGACGTTTTAGGATCGTGTAAGAAACCGTTTTTGTGAACCAGTTTCGTGCCAACTTCATCACTAAGGTGTAGATGCTTCGTTCATTGGGGACAGGGGTGTAGATCAAAACCTGATATAATGTGGCCATAACAATACATCATCCGCTCGGCTTACACACAGACAGACAGGCAGACACACACGTATATATATATATATATATAGTCTGATGAAGCATTAAAGCGAAACCGGTCACACATTCTACGTGTTGGTGTTGTTTATTTTATAATTTATCAAGAAAACCTTGACAACACCATGGCATCAACTTCTGATCCACGAATTAGCAATAGAAAGACTTATTTAAAAACTACAATGGAGAGATTAGCGGAAAAACAGATGAAAAATGGATTACACGCACGCTTTCTTGAAAATTGTCTGGAAGACAATCTTGTGCCAAAGGGATTGCGTTTGAAATTAAAAGTTCATATTGGAAATGATACAGCATCAAAGAAGTTCCAAGAATCAATTGACTCCCTTTTGGAAAAGGTCTCTTTGGAAATATGTGAGAGACTAAAAGAAGAACATCAGAGAAGAGTAATCAAAATAGGCAAGGAACTAGAAGAACATAGGGATGAACTAAAAACATTGATAAAAGGAAATACGGGCATTTTTGACGAAGAACTTTTTAAAAAAACGGAATCCAAAAAAGACGAACTTTTATCAAATCAACTTAAAAAGTTACAGAATTTACAGAGAGAGAAAAACAATTTTCATGGACAAATAGAAACATCGGCATCAAAAATAACGAGAGGAAAATCTAAAAGAGATAATCAACAACCTAATCAACAACCAAATAAATCAGCAGATGAAATTGACTTCACCAATGTAAAAAAGAAACGTGTAGTAACTAAAAATCACACACGGAATAACCTACAACCAAGACATGAAAAGAAAATGAATCAAGCATCACTAAGAGCAAAAATTACCTATCAACCAAATCTCATTGAAAAAATGATACATCCATTCGAAACAATTGCAAAAATGATCAAGCAAAAAACGTAACAGCCCCAGGCACACAAACGGCGACCTATGCAGATGCAGTAAAAAATGGGGCGAAGAAAACTACACAAGAATCCAACAGAACGGTTATAGCAACAATACAAAGTCTAATGGAAACCCTCAAGGATCTGTTGAAAACTACACAAACAGAAGAAAGAATAGGAGATTCATTAGAATACAAAACAAGAACAGATGGAGGAAAGAAAAGAAAAGAATAAAGGAAATCGAAAGAGGAAAAGAAACTGTGTTAAACCTTTCTAAACGAATTCTAACTAATAGTGATTACATTCTTCTAGGTAAGGGATTATCATATTGTCCTAGAACCAAAGTGCATGATAATATTAATTTAGCAGAAGCATTTTTTAAATACACAAGATCGTTAAAATTAAAAGAATTTTTCTCACAATCATGTACATCTTCACAGTATGAAAATAGTTTCCATCTACAAAATAAGCCCTTTTACAATAAAAAAGAATCAACATTTACACCTTCTAGTGGACGTGATATTTATCTCGATTTTTATATTGAAGCAACTAAACAAGAAATTTTAAATAGCAGTCCTAAAAGAAAACATTTTACAAACATATCTAAAGAAGAATTAAATTCTTTACGTAGCTTATCGCAAGATGAAAGCATTATTATTAAAAAAGCGGATAAGTCTAGCACCATAGTAATTATGAATAAGGAGGATTATATTAAAGAAGTGGAAAGACAATTAAATGATGAAGAATATTACACAAAACTTTCCTTTATTCCTTCTGAAGAAACGAAAGAAAAAATAAGCCAATGTATTAATTTAATCTCTGTACACAACTGTTCTATATATGATGAACTAGATATCTTCCCAAATAAAATACGCACACCTCAGTTTTATATTTTACCAAAAATACATAAAGCTGTTGATAAGTCACTACCTTTAGGATATCCAGGTAGACCCATTATTTCTACATACAACTCAGTTACAAATAATATATCGCAATATATTGATCACATTTTACAACCACTAATGAAATCACTACCTTCATACGTCAAAGATACTTTTGATTTCATTACCAAATTGAAATCTTTACCGAAACTAACGGAAAATTCATTCCTTGTTACACTTGATGTGGTTTCACTCTACACGAATATACCACACAATGATGGTGTCGAAGCGTGTAAATATTATCTTGAAGATAACGAATTTACATATAAACTATCCAAAGAACATATTTGTGATTTGATAAAACTTGTGCTCGAAAATAACTTTTTTCAATTTGGTAATACAAACTATCTCCAAAAAATGGGAACAGCAATGGGTAGTCCTATGGCACCTGCTTATGCATCTTTATTTATGGGAAAATTAGAAAATGATTTTCTAAATAAATGCCTCTTAAAACCGGATGTATGGTTAAGGTTTTTAGACGATATTTTTATGATTTGGAGTTATTCATTAGAAGACCTTTATTACTTTATAGACAGTTTAAACAAATTGCATCCAACAATAAAATTTACATTCAATGTCTCTAAAACTAAAGTTTCATTCTTGGACGTTGATGTCATGAAAAATGAAAATAATGAAATTACTACCATGGTTCATGTTAAAAACACGAATATTCATCAATATGTTGAATATTCTTCATGCCATCCTAAATCATGTAAAAATGGGATACCATATAGTCAAGCAAAAAGATACAGAAGAATTATTTCGGATGATGCTGTTTTTAAATCATCTTTGACAGAGCTATGTCAGCATTTTTTAAATAGAAATTATCCTATTGACATCATTAATACTGCTTTCCAAAAGGTATCTTCTCTTACACAGCTTGAATCTTTACAATATAAAATCAAAAATAGAAATGAACATATCATTCCTTTTGTTATTGAATATAATCCAAGTTTGCCTAATATAGGTAAGATTATCAATAAATATTGGGATTTATTAAACTTATCATGTAAAGCAAGTGTTAAATCGCTACACGAAAGCAAACCCACACTTGCTTATAAAAGGACTAAAAATCTGAAAGATTTCCTAACTAATTCCAAATTAGAAAAACCATCATATAAAATAGGATCATCAACTAAATGTAATAGACCTAGATGTTCACACTGTTCATTTATTAATGAAAATACTTCTTTTAATAGTAATAATACGAAAGAAATTTTTAATATGCGTTGTGACATTAATTGTGCAACATCAAATGTTATTTATTTGATAACGTGCAAAAAATGTGGCATCCAATATGTTGGACAAACCAGTCAACAAATATCTAAACGTATGAACCAACATAGATCAGATATAAAAAATTATATCGATCAATCATTTTCATCTCATGTTGCCGCACATTTTAACAAAAATTCCCATACATTGCAAGATTTCTCCTTCCAACCTATTGTTAAAGCTGATTCTGAAATGGAACGTCTACTAAAGGAAACCTATTGGATTCACCGTCTTAATACGGTATATCCAAAAGGTCTAAATTCAAAAACACTATATGACATTTAGTAATTTTTTATTAATTTTTAATTTTTTTTTTTTTTTTTTTTTTTTTCTTAATTATGTCCCCTGTTTACAATTAAATATGAATATTTCATATTATTTTACTTTGCAGAAAATCTTAATTGGTAAAAGTAAAATCTAATAACATAAAAATAAGTTTACTAATTCTTTAAAAATGAAATTGAATTTGTAATTAATTATCAATATAATATGATTAATTATTTATAAAATACTTGATAGTAACCGTAATGCACACCATATTTTTATTATATTTTTATTAAATAAATTGAGTTCTGATAACCACTTTAACATCTGTAAAGATTATACTAGTGTATATGTTGATTACATTTATCTTTGTAATTATTATCTTTTTGTGTAATTTGTTTTCTTTTCTTCTAATAAGCATGTATTATACATAATACTAATATTACTAAAACTGTTTATCTCTATTTGTTGATAAATCGTATATATATATATATGGGGGGTATGGGACCGATGTTTATATATCATCTAAAATACAAAGTTTTATATAATTTCATTCTATTGCACAAATGGGATTAGCAATTACGTTTTTTTCCTACGACGACAGAAGAAGCTGACATTTAGGCCAAACTGAAACCGCTCTCTGTGCAATACAATTATGTTCCTCGAAAGGATCAAGCACACATCATGAATAATACATAACACTTGTCCTGTTTATAGGATTAGATACATTGTGGCAACGTTGCTAGATTGTATTTCCTCTAATTTATAACGGCAACATTGACGTCCCCGCTCATTCGCTCAGCCCCACCCTCGCTATTTCACTTCTAAACATGTTTTATTCTACATCCGTAAAAATTAATAGCTGACCATTAAATGTGTCCACCACCACCACCACCCAGAAAAAATTCTTCGGGGGCCCCTGGACGGCATTTGATATTACTTCAAAGGATTGTTTGGGGATTTGGGGTGATTATCAGGCATTTAATCCAAAGGTCGCAGGTTCGATACCCAACCAGACCAGCACGGAACGGTTACCCTGGTGTGTACCTGTGAAAGGCAATTATCTCCCGTTTCCTTAATGTGACATAACGAATAATGTGTTGTAAGTACTTTTAAAACTAGCAGAAAGATAGAACCAAGAATAAGTCAAATCTATTATTAAAAATATCGACTTTTATGTACTCTTTTCCGCATAATCAGTCAAGGCGTAACTTAAGTTATTCGAGGTAAGGCACTTATTAAGACTAATGACTCCTAAAACTCTCTTAAAGAGGCATTCTGTTACTATTTTGGCACCTGTCCACTTTCCATGACTACATATAAATGACATGTATTCAGTATTCTACATGAAACGCACCGTCGGTACTCGAGCATAAGACAGGTTAAACTGCAAACAACATAGACTCGGATTAGCTATCGGATAATGCGCATGCAGAACAATTTTAAAAAATAAATTTAAGTTGCAGTGTTCCAGTAAACTTGACCTTTAGACCTCCAGTCTTTTTATTGTCTGTTCCAAAAGGTTTTCCATTAAATCTATTACAGCACATCAGGTCTCAAAAAAACCGAAGTTATCGCACGAAAGTGAACTCGCAAACAGACGGATGAATAGACATAATATAAGACGATCATATAAACAGATGAAAATCGATATTGGTGATGCACGCACCCCACCTACCAATCTTTAATTCACACGGATGAAGTCAGTGTGTCCATTGCGGGTAACCTTGCAAAATAAAAGCAACATAATGACTCCTAAGGCTCCACTCAATATCCCAACAAATTAGCAAATCATTTTAAGACCAAATGAAAGAAGCTAACCCTTTACCTCTTTCTGTCCAGACGCATAACTCGGCTCCGGAGTTAAGGGTCTGTATTTGCCTTTCTCCTTACTTAAATCTGCAAATCCTAAAGATGTGTGTGGTCGTTTTTCTGCTGCCCCAGGGTCGGGCCACTGACTCCAATGAGATTGAGGCTCAGGGGGCGGGGTTTTTGAACGAGGTGCTGAATCTGGATCTTTCGGGGCGTCACTCGAATCTACTACTTCTTTTGGAGTTGGGGGTCTGGGTATATCGTCTGTAAATAAAGGAAATCAGACTAAATCTTGCAACATTATGAAACGAATTTAGCAGGACTTCTTGCCTATAATTTTGTCTTATTTTCCATTCCGACAAAGATTTATCTACTTACCTCGTTGTCTCAAAACGAGCCG
Organism: Sinohyriopsis cumingii; assembly: GCA_028554795.2. Lineage (NCBI taxonomy): Eukaryota > Metazoa > Mollusca > Bivalvia > Unionida > Unionidae > Sinohyriopsis > Sinohyriopsis cumingii. Next base: position 121,129,588 of record CM068827.1, read on the forward strand.
TCTACCTCTCGTCCATGACCCCTAATATGACCCAACTCTTTTATAATTGATTTCTTTGTACGTTTGTCTTGAACAGCAATATTTTGATTTCGCTTATAGAACAAGATTCTAGAGATTATACTTTCAAACCATACATTTCTTGCCGTATAGTTTGTAAATAAATTATGTAGCATCAGTTGAAATGTTTTGCACACGTCAATACCTGCAATCAAATATGTGTAGCATCAGTTGGAATATTTAGCACACGTGAATGCTAGCAATCAAATATGTGTGGTTTATGTAAAATACCATAATCACTGGAGCGAAACGAAATTCAGAAGACGAATGTATATTCAAGAATAGAGAGGGACAGATTTACAACACATGCTACATGCTTATTAATTTTAATTCAATCTTATTTAATTTCACTCGAAAATTATAAACAAGTACTGCTTAGCAAACAGCAACCAGTACTCGGTGACACTGGTACACGTCACCTTCCAATAAGCTTATCCCACCAAACATTCCGCATCCTTCGGTTCAACGCTTATATATACATGGAACGCAATGGATTAAAACATATATAAAAAGAACTGTACAAATTTGGATTTTTGTAAAATTACTGACAGAAGACTGCTGTTGTTGTTGTTGTTGTAGGGTTTAACGGCATTTTTCAGCACAAGATAGGCAGTACACGGCGGTCAATATAACTGGTGGAGGGAGAATAGGGGAAAACCCCGGGAAATCCACCGAGACAAAATAATGGCAAACTTTCTCACATACCCACGTTAGCCGAGTCTGAGACTCGAACCCACGCAGACAGAGGTGAGATGGCAGTGATCCGGAACGGTGAGCGCATTTAGACCACTCGGCCATTCGAGGCCCAGGGAGAAGACTGATATGGAGGCATAGAAGATGTAGAGGAGGCGGAGAAAACTTGAAAGAAGGAGGAAAATAGGAATGCAGTGTACTACTAAATTGTATCTTCAAAGCATACGTCGTGAATCAGTAAGGGAATATGAATTAAAAATACATGCTTTGACGATATAAACTCAGTCTTTGCTTTGACGCTGTCGATAAAATAATGACAGCCCTCATTTAAAATATTATTTGCCCTTTTCATTGAAATCCGAAACAAAAGTGACCGTTATTTAATTGATTTGTTATTAATGTGGGAACTATATGCAAGTAAACAGGACCGGCCTTGGGCTGATTGCACCAATTTGGCCCAATCGAGCCCCGCGTCCACGGGGCCCCGCGCGTTAGTAATTTTTAAAAATGTATATATATATATATATATATATATATATATATATATATATATATATATATATATATATATAGAGAGAGAGAGAGAGAGAGAGAGAGAGAGAGAGAGAAAGTAATTTTAAAGCTATGGAAGAAAACTTTAAGTTCAATATCATATCAAACTTGTTTCAAAGTTTATTTCCAAATGCCGTGCTCACACGAGGCCCTGCGCGTAAATCCAGTGGACCCCGTAAAAATGATCAAAATCGAACCCAACGGTAGTTAAGGCCGTTCCTGGAAGTAAATATAATTTTGGTAAATAAGATACGAATTTTGGAAAGTGCCTTCAAAATCGTGGATAACGAGAATGTTTAGTATGACACCCCCCCCCCCATTTATATTTAAATAAGTTTTTGACACCTAATTGCAATTTGATAAGATATCGATGCAAATTCTGCATCATATGTATATAACAACTTTTATTTGACATTACAAATTCCGTTTTGTGCGTATATATCTATTTGTTACTCGACAACATAGATGTAAATTCCGTATAATATGTCTATAACTATCTAATACTAGACAACAGATCTTACCTTGTTACCAGACACAGCCAATTCCGTTGAATGAATGAATTTTAGCTTTGTAATAGGTTGCAACTTGACATAAACTCTATAAAAGTGTTATTGTAATCGAACGTATGGAAACTGAATGTGCTAAAGAACAGGTTGACTGTCATGCATTGTTTCCAAAGAAATCAAAGACTCTATATAAAATTCACTTTCTTTACTTAATATTTCACGCGTTGTTGGCAAATAGATTTATTATTAAACTCTCTCAATAGTAGTGTCCCCCGTACGGTGATCGTGTATCCTAGAGTTACAGCTCAAATACCTGTCCACTGGGATTTCAACACTCCGTAAGCCGATAACAGTTCACCGCCGGCTTCAGCCCACTAACTCTATTATACCACTGCCAGATGATATACAACGTATACATATATCAACTCTTTCTGAAACACTTTGACCCTTTTCTTGAGCCTGCGCATTGCTCAGCTACATAGACATTTGGCATTGTTTTTGTATAATACCACTGTCATAGACATTTGAATAAGTTTCTGATTAATTTAAAAGCGCTTTCTATTGAGGCGTGTGGATTTCTACATGGCAACAGGGCATCAGGCCGAAGATTTCTTTATGAACACTATCAAAGGTAAACAAAACGACGGTAGATATTGATTTAAATGTTAACGTTTTAATCAGACTATTACCAAAAGAATGACTGAACCTATAGCAGCTTGTCTTTTTAGCATAAATAACAGTAATTATTCGCTTTGATTAATGGGAGTGCTTGTAGTATAATGTGTTTTGTACTCAGTAAAAATACATATTTGATTAATATAATCAATTCTTCAACACCGTGTAAAGTAAAATTATATACAACTCAGTTAACAGGGATTTTTAAAAGTCTAGATAAATAGAAAACACGTATTGCAGTAAACCAAAAACGAAAATGAACATTTTTGTCACAATCCGCAGCAGATATGAATGCAACGGTTGACATTCAATACACATTAGTATATCCCTTGATTGGGATTTGACCTAAACGTGGTTTCTAGGTTTCAGACGTCTTAAAAATATCATAGAATGATCAGGGTTTTTAAAGAGAGACAGAACTTTCTAATGTATATTATTTGCCAGATAACTAATAATAAATTACGCTTACGTACAAGTGCAAAATTTTGGTAAATTATAGTTCCGGTCCTTCACAACATAAAACACAGCATCTGTTGAACAATGATATGTTCTTATGAGAATAAACGCGTCTCTGATATATATAGTTCAGTTGAAATAATAAAAAATTTGTAGCATCAAATTCGTTACAATGCTATTATAAGCTTTCCAAAAAGTGAATTAATTTAATAAAATAATGACATAATTAATTAATTAATTACATAATCAATTAAAAAGAATATATATATATATATATATATATATATATATATATATATATATACACACACACACACACACATACACACACACACTTTAAGTCGACACGGTCTCAGAATATGTTAACATCGCACGAACCATATTAAACACAATTGTCCATTAAAATGATTAAATAATTTTGCTGATCTATCCAATGGTACTGGAGTGGATTACACAGCAGTAATGAATGAAGACCTATGATTTTCTGACCTATATGAATGAAGGCCTATGATTTGCTGACTTATATGAACGAAGGCCTATCGTATGCTGAGCTATATTAATGAAGGTCGATCAGACGCTCGCCTATACGAATGATGGATAATTATCGTGGATCTAATGATGGTTCTTTACCATTAAAAAAAATAACATACATACATATGCCTGTCTGCCTGCCCGCCCACTCACCCACATACGTACGTACATACATACATACATGTTATTCGCCTATGTTCTCATTATGCTCAACACGGTAGACTTATTCACTACATAACTTAGGATTTTACTAAGGAACCTCATGCAAGTGAGATACTAAAATGGGTCACAGCCATGAAAATATATGTTCTAGCACGTGGCTCCTCAGATAGTATATAATAATAAGAGACATTGCTTGTAATACGAGAAATTGTATTTGCCCACATAGCCCTTGATTTCTTAGTGTTTACAGTGAAACCTCCCAGTGATCTAGGAGTCATAATTTTCCTCACATATTTTAATGAGTTATGGAAGAAATTAAGAGCAGAGAATGTCAAAATGTGACAATTCTCGTCTTTTTTGCCATTGTTAGATTGCATAAGATCGCCAGTATTTTCAAAACTTTGCAGCTTTATTAATATATTATCTCTCCAAAGTATAGACGCCAACATATAGTTTTATAGTGTGAAATCACTTGCCAAACGAAAATATCAGCAATATGCATTTGAAAGAAGAATTACGATGGTCTCAGCTTTCGTACCTAAAGACATCTGTCCCTTAACTTTTCAGAGATCTGACCCGTATAGATGAAGAATAGCTCTTTGAAGGGATCTGCATCAAAATGACGCCTACACTACTGAAATGTGTCATTGCATACGACACTCGGCCGAACCAATTTGTACCCGGTTAGGTCAAGAGACATTAAATTAAAATTACTTTTTTTTATAGATGAATTGAAGAAAAGTTTTCATGATGTTTAATGCAAGGTCATGAGTACCAAGCCCCGCCGTGGATTATCATCATTCAAAGTCATTTCATGTTACTTCGGCAAGGAATTCTCGTACTCAGTCTAGCAGGTACAGAATCTTTCAGATATAATTTATTGTTATCAGAATACAATTTCAATTCGTAGAATCCACTTTTAAAGAGCCACCCCGCGTTCGTATTTTACCTTTTCTCGGAACCAGGGAAAAGGGAATGCACAATTAAGCAAAATAATTAATTTTAGGAACACCATATGACGCTGACGAATACGTATTAGGAACACAAAAATACCCTCTCACAAAGATATGTTAAGAACACCAAATGACACTCACAAAGACATGTTAGGAACACCAAATGACACTCTGGAATACGCTGAAAAAGGAATGAATATTTTGAAGTATGTGAAGTCATCCTCCGCCATAGTAATTCCCCCTTACCGTTACCAGGATACGAAGACGTCATCATAACGTGTGTACTACATCATGAAGATAATACGTATTTGTTATTTTGACGCGTGAAAGAGATGCAGTCTTTGTATTAAACAGGATCAAAATGCATACGGACATATTTGAATAAACGGTAACGATATCAAGTAGAATGTTTTTTTTTATTTTATAAAAAAGTTAATATTCAATATTCATTATCCGACCACTGATAAAGTAATATGCATTCGGCTAAACTCTCACCGTCCCAATATCCCACATCACCCAAAAGTACAGGAAGTACGTCGCGATTGTTTTATATTGATCTAGTTCATAGCATGTACCAAAATCTATTATTTAAATTTAGATCAAATTTAGATTCCTTTACATGAGTTTGTTTTATCAAGTGAATTTTTTTCTTTATTTGAAGTTTTAATCCTTCTAAATCAATTCTGTCTTTTTTTCTTGCATCCACCTTAATTATTTAACACCGCAATGTAGAAAATTGTCTTTAGTAACAATGATTGATGGTGATGATTTCTTAGCGAAGCATGGTCTAGAAGGCGATAGATTATACCAAACAATGGACATTGAAAGCGAGATAAATTTTACCTTTTATAGCATGCTGACTTTTCTAATACAACCAACCTGAAAATGGTAGGTTCTTTGTTTCTTAACGCACAAAGTTTTCATGTCTTATTTCGCTAGTAGAAGTAACACATATTTGAATATTTTGTTGACAAAAACCCATTTTCTCGCGAAGATAAATACGGTACGTAAAATCAAGAAAGGATAAAATGTCATAAAACTAGAAAAAACCCAAAAACAAAACAATTTAAGATAAAGATATTTGAAATGTTTTTTTAAAAAACAACCTATCTTTCGTGATGGTTTTGCTCACTTTATGAAAAGTTTGCAGAAAATATCTGACACTGAACTCCTGCAATGCTTTGGAGCCTGTAATTTAGCGTATTATTGTTTCCAAAGCAGGATATTTTCTACATGGTATTATTCCTGAAAAATAAGTGTTTTGAAATGTGAGGATCAATAGAGACAGTTACTTTCTTTCACCAACTACACCGCAGAAAGGATAGGAAAACTTACCTGTGCGCCCTCGTCTGGCGTGTACTACGAAATGAATATTATCACGCCTTCGTTACAAAAACGGTCATCTGTCCAACCAGGCAACGATTTGTCGGACAGATTTATTAGCCATTCAATGAGGTATTTTCTGTCTCTTTAGTGCCACTAATACTTTCACTTAGAGGTTCGTGTAGCAAATCTGACCTGAAAATCATAAATATCTGAGCTTGAGATTGAGATTCATTTTTAGTTTCATCCAATCAAATGTGAGCTTTTAAATGTCAAGTCGTATAACTGGTTGTCAAAAAATCTCAAGCTCAAATAGTAATATGATCTCCTGGGCAAATAATAATCGGACGAAAATTACTTTTTGTATCGCCTGTATCAAAGCACATGTAGTATTTACCGTCAACGACGAAGGAGCCGTCGTCAACACAAAAAATGTGTAGTTTAGGTATTTGGAGAATACATACATTTTTGCGTGATTTCGCAGTCGAGGCAGAACTCAAGAGAAACCACTGTCTGAATTTATTTTACGTGACTTCAATGTATTCTCTTCCTCTACCCACCTTCTTTTAGCTGCAGTGGTCTCTGATCCCTTAAATTTAAAACGTGGTCGATTTATAGGACTACTAAGAGAACTCCCCAGTCACGTTATTATTGAAAAGATCACGAAGATCGAAAATGAAACTATGGTTAATTGATATGTCTACCAAGAGAACTCCCCTTTGCAGTTCTAATACAATAAAATATGTAGAAGGCTGCATGGTTTTCACGGCGATAATACACTTGAAATCAACCGTGTTAATCTGCGGGAATATCATATTGATCCTGGGCCCGACGTCTGACCCCATGCATTAGACAAAACCGGGTGTACATTCACATATAAAATAAGAGAGCAGCTAGTATATTCAAGTAACATACACAATGCTAAATATTACCAAGGGTAAATAATGTTGCCTTATGCACCTTCGTATGCATCTATAATCCTGGATTGAAGACTAATAGCTTGGAGTTTGAAGTGAATGGACGACACGGACTCGGTAAAATGTCGAGACAAAAGAAGTTTTGATAACAATCTTTGAGCAAATAATTGAAATAAATGGTTTGATATCCTATAGCTTTTAGTCACATTATCTTCCAGGAGAAAAATACAAAGTAAACATTTATTCCCTTCCTATACCAATAACTGTTAGAATTTTTGCTACTTATCCAATTAGTCGCTTTTTAAGCCGCTCAACAGTAGCCATATCTCTAGACAAGGTAACATAGAAAGTAAAGTAAAGAACAAATTAAACATAGTGATTCTATTTTTTTAAAAGGGCATTTGACAGTTTGATATACAATGTTATATGTAAATTGACATTTCCACAGCGTGTGCCAAGTTACTTATAGTTTCCTACGTCATAACGATACCGTGAAGTTAAAGTTTGTGCCCCATCCTAACTTTTATATCTCTTACCGACCTATGCGCTCCGGTGGCCCAGTGGTTAGAGCGTCCGCCTCGGATGCGGGAGGTCGTGAGTTCCATCCCCGGCCGAGTCATACCAAAGACGTACAAAAATGGTACTAACAGCTGCCCCGCTTGGCGCTCAGCATTAAGAGGTTAGTGTTAGGACTGGGTCGGCCTGGTGTCAGGATAATGTGACTGGGTGGGACATCATGCTACATGTCTGCGGCATAATGCCCCAGTGCTAGACATCACTTTAAACTGCCACACATCGTAGCGATATGACTGAAAAACTGTTAAAGCTACGTTAAAACTCGAAATCACACACACACACCGACCTATGCGTATAAATTGCATCCCATCGTGGTTTTTACACTGGGAACTCGATCTCACACAGGTAGGGATAGAAGAAAATTACAACAAATGAGAAAATCTGCTGATATTAAATTTACATCGACTTGCCTGTGACAAGGCTGATGTCCATTTCGTTCACCATTATCATTAAAACAACATTTCTCATATACAGTAACAACAGAAAATAATCAAATGTACGCGTGTGGGATAGAAAAAAATACGTTTCTGTTGTATTATTCTTTAACTTTAAATTTGCAAAGCTAATTAAAAGCAGTTGCACAATATATTGTTAAGCTGGTATTTTTTTATGTTAAAAAAAAAATTGGCATCTCTTGTCTCTGGTATCATGACTCGAAGTTACGTACCCTTTAATACGAATTTCACGCGTTCCGTGCATTTGTTTCTGGAGAACTGGTGTTCTGCCCTGTTTAGAATTAAGCCGGAACGCTCGTTACATTGGATCAATATGTTTGCACGGATGATGGTTGATTAAAGTGGAAGAAGGTCGCCAAAATGCGATAGATTTGACTCCAAAAAAATTTACTTCGAGGACAGGAACAAAATATGTCGCCAAATATAGCATTTGTATTTCCATATTTCATTGTTCATCGAGTTCGTCATGTTTTACAAGTGAATCTGTTTTTTTTAAAATGTTGATTAAGTTTTACTCTTATTTTCAGTTTGAAAATGAGAGGACTGTAATACCAGATTCGTCTACTTCTGCAAGTGAATCCATATTCAGACTTGCTAGTCTATGAATTATAGATGATACTATCAAATAAAAGAGTTTGCTTGACTGTATTCATGGAGTCGAATTTATATTTAACCATAACTATTAGAGTTTCCAGGACATACATTTGTTTCTTTTACATAAAAACTTATATTTCAACATTTCTAAATCCTTTTAGACTCTTTAACGTTAAGTCTTTTAATCCCAGACTGGATTTAGTCTGTGAAATATCTGTGTTTTATCCCTTTGAAATGAATAGCCCGTAAACCAGCCAGTAATACGATCTGATTGAAATTGAGATCTCCAACATATATGCTAATATCTTGATTGTAGTCAGATGGCCAGTCAAAATATACAAAACTAGTCGAATCGTAGGCCAGGATTAGCGACACGGTGCGCACAGTGTCGATATTTGAAACATTTATCTTCCGCGAATCGTGGATACGGAACGTTTTGCCCATTATTCCAAATTGGTAGACCACAAATAAATTTTACAGCAGTTATTAACTAACCGTATTTGAAGGAGACTTTATGCTGAATCATAAAAATTATATCTTGTGCTAACGCTGCAAATATCCCCCACCCTGACAAAAACGAGGAGGCAGAGGTTTTCCAATACTTGCAAGACTGAGAGTGTATTTCAGTGAGAGAGCTTTATATCTCACAGAAGAATCCATGGTAATGCCACGCCAGTAATATATTGGATTCAAAACAATAATAATTTTAATGGTATGCATGGCTAAGGATATAGACATAGGAAAATCGAATTTAAATAGGATGTACTTTATCGTACATAACCGTGGTAGGGTGCAATACATTTTGGCCATACATTATCCAATTAATTACGATATGATTAAATATTTTATTTGATGGAGGGAGAGGATACAATTTTCAAGGGGATATTTCACATTTCCAAAACGTAAATATTTCAAATACAGTAATCCTCTGATTTTTTAACTTGTATTATTCTTCTTGAAACGATATACTGCAAAGGTCTGAATACTGTATACCGCCCATCCGGATTTCAGAGAGAGAGAGAGAGAGAAATGAATCTGCAAAATGGTATGGCTGAGAACACAATTCTGTCTCTATGACTTTTCAGTTATATGTATATAAAGATTTTTTTATTGCAAAAAAAAAGCCTGATGAGCTTAAAAGTGTTTATACCAAAGATTTTCTTGATACAATCACACATATGACGCAACTACCCTTGATTGTCCTTCTGTTTAGAAGTTATACCTTTCAGTTATTGATATCAATTTCAAAAAAAAAAAGGAAAACAGTAATTCCAGCTAGATGTTATCACATTGGAAGAATATTTTCATCAGTAAACTGCTGTATAAGCAACTTTTCACTTACCGATATCATGGATGGACGGAAAGAAAACGGTGACTTCCTTCCGCTTAAGTATGGACCGGCGATAGGACCGGGACGGAACCGGAACTGGCCATGTTTTCATTATACCAGGTGGTCACATGAAACCCGGCATACTTCGAGCCGATGCCTTACATTTCTTTACAAGATTACTTCAAAAGATTTTGATTTTACTGTCGGTCTTCAAAAGTATAATCAGTTTAAGACTCTAAACACCTGCCTTCTGTACAGTATTCTGGCAGTTCGTAACAGTATTGCAAGTTGTAAAGTCTAAATACGTTATATATCGTCTACACTAATCTCTTGGCAAAATACACGCACTTTGTGAACGAACATGTTGAGCCTATTCTTTATTTAGCAGCCGGAGATCTTTATTGAGCTAGTTCATGTACAATATATTTAATAGCTGGACTTATTCTTCTCTGCTTACAGGTAAATCATTTGCAACAGAGGGTATACATCTAGTTTGGTAGCGTTATATAAAGAGATCTTTAAATTGGTATAAAGGCCCCCGATCTAAATATAAATAATGTTTGACAGATATTTGTATCCGTGCTTTCTTCTATCGATTTCGAGGACATGTCAGTGCAATGGAAGGTGACTTGTACACGGCGCAGTATCAGATGCTTAAGCATAAAAGCGTAAACCACGGTGATTTATTTGTCTTTAGATTATTTTGTTTCATCAAACGATTATGGGGCCCAGGAATGAAATAGAAACAAAAAAAATATTTAAAAAAATAAAGCTCAACGTAAGGAAATTATTATAACTAAGAAATTGTGTCAGGGAACAATAGAACATTTGTTTTTTTACATATATAATGTCGATAAATATTTCAGACACACGTCATTCTTTGATTGATTAATTGATTGCTCGTATTACTTTCACTCTCTTGGGGTGCTAATGTATAGTTTGATCGCTTGATTGATTATGAGTAGAAACGTGAAAGAAAACAGCACAACGGCCTTTGTAAGTCGACATCTAGTGTAAACTGTTACCTACTAGAAACTTTATAAAACGTGGGTGTCCGTCATTTCTAAGAAGATAGATTTTATGTTGTGTCATCTAGCTGCAATTAAAGATCATATTAAAGATAACGTAAGTACAACCAATAGTTGTTACTTCTCCTAAAAGTGTACAAGTACAGTAAGACCTTTTTTGTTTCGTGGTACACGCATTATACACAGCAACAGAAGCGAAGAAAACATGAAGAAAAACAGTCTTTGCTTACAAAAACACTTGTATCCAAGATATTGTATAATAGCACAACAAATACGAAAAGGAGAACAAGACTTTATATTCATCAGATCTTCTGTTTTTCTCGGTTACATCTGGATTCTTCTCGCATGTAAAAAAAAAACCAACATGCTTGCATAGAGTTACCATTGTGTTATGTAAACAGAGGAAGATGAAAATGAGAACGGAAAAAGAAGACAACTTGTTTATTTGTGCGAATGAAGCTGAAACAAATTAAATAAGTTGGCAAATAATTGGATGCTCATCTAAAGTTCAGCTAAGTCCACATTAATACTATCCACACTAAATTGCTTTCAATGCAAATTCCAAGCACAGCTTACATACAAACTTGGATTAGATCGTCCTTACATACAGACACACGGACATACATATTGGTTGACAGATTTGCGTGCGTTAGTGCAGAAATAAATGATACGCATTCAAGCACTTAATTTATAAAACCAATTAAGCAAAACATGACAGGGTTACTTCCCATTGACCCCGCTGCTTAATGAACATTGCATATAGTTATTAAAAGTTTTTTCAAGCCCAAGTCATGGAGATGATGAACATTGGACTGTATTTGCTAAATAAGGAAATACATGGTTATACAATAAACATCGAAACAACTCGAAAAACATTTGGTTGTAAGGAAATATCTACACGTTTTATTTATGTTCTTAAAAGGCATGCATGGCTATTAAAGCTGTTACACATGCCTCGATAGACTGATTCTTATTCGGAAAGATATGTTCCTATGACCAATAGGGTTTACCTAATTTTTAAGCTAAATACACGCATTTATTACTTCTGCTTTGTATATTTGACATTTCTTTTCAAAACATTTATTATTATTATTATTATTATTATTATTATTATTATTATTATTATTATTATTATTATTAGTTTTAATAATTAGGTGTCAGCATGGATGGTCAGGGTGAAAGAAAGTAAACTTGTCACCTTCATTCAACAATTCAGAAACAAACATGCTAAACCTAACACTATAGATGACCGTCACAAATGTCCACCTTTTAATTCTGTCACGAACTGCAATTAATTTTCGGCATTCCCAAACACCAGTTGTTATATTAACCATTGGAGAGATTGATTGGAGCCGAAGTTCAAATGCGTAAATCTGAATGAAACATAATTTAATTAAACGAGTCGGAATTTTGCAATTGCCGGATCTTGTTACAAACCTGACACTTTCAAGTACAACGTATAGACGATTTAGTATGGTGGTGAAAAATGTCGATACAGGAGGTACAGTTGGCGAAAGAAACATAAATTAATAAATCTCTAAAGTCAAAAGCCCGATATGCAAAAGTGTACCATAATTTTAATATAATTACATACAACTAATGAGAAGTTTTCAATTGAAACTGGAAGGTGGGAAAATTCTGATATATCGGATAGAAAATGTGAATTAGTCGCTTCAATCGATATAGGTGTTGAATTTCACTAGCTTTTTAAAGATCAACTATTATACTGAAATAAGAAAATGATATTTAAGTAAGAGGTATCCAGAACAACGTTAATATATGCGAATTTACTGAGTTGCTGAAAATACAAATGTTAACTTACTGAATAGAGTGCATTTAATAAATTTATTGAGCTGATATTTAAAAGATTTTTGTTCCCATGTAACCTCAAATAGTGATGTGTATTGCATTTTTTAAAATTCCATTATGTCACGTATATTCAAAATGTTGATCAGTATGTGTCTTTTTTACCCTTCTCTTTTCTACCCTTTTTAGCCGCTAAACGACAGGCATTACTAATTTTATTTGAACCGAATTTCACATTTCTATCGTTAGTCATGAACAGATAATAACATTCTGCTCTGATATGTGTCGCTTTCATCATGCTTTAAAGAGTAACACATAATAAATACGTGATAAATATACATGTAAATTTTACCAATACACCAGTGTTAAAACATGCGAAATATCTTATTTAATATGAAACAACGGTTGCTGACAACAGCAACATCTATTAAATAGTACAAGCCTTAAGGCAATGCTGTTTAAAACGTGTGTGCAAAGCTGGAAAAGTTCTTCTTGAATTGAGTCATCTCTGTTAGGGCAGGCTGGGGTAATATTGAACGCTGAGGATTGGATTTTTCACTTAGGTGAAGAAAGCTAGTGAAATCTTTTGTTGGAGTAGCGAGAGCTCGGCAGTGATTATCAATAGTGCCATTTTCTAAGGTTTGCTTTTGTTTGTGGGGAAGGAACTTAAATTCTCTTTTTGATATATGATCAGGAATTTATATCGCCAACGAACTAAATTTTGATCCCACATGATATGGCAATACATGTACACGTATAAGCGATTTAAAGACATGCCTTAAACCACATTACGTGTGAACTTATTACCGATATTGTTTCACCTTTGTGGTAATTATATATTATTGAAGCCGGTTAGTTCCTTGCCAAATCGTCATTACCACTGGCCACTTCATTATTACGACTTAATATTACGTAATTTCGATATAATATCTCGAAATCTCGACTTAGCTTTCAAGTGTAATACTAGTTAACGCCTGTTGCATTGTGTAAAGACCCATTCAGACATTACCTGCTGTGCCCGTATGTTCCATGTTTTCGTCCGTGTCCGAGTCAATCCCCAAATCTCTGAGTAAAGCACTGACACATCGCTCCCCCTGTTCACCTCCTGTAAAGGGATTGGGGAGAATTCTCTAGAGAATGCATGGGATTAAATCAAGCATGTTAATTATTTCCTCATGATGCGACACAATATTGTTGGATATCTACAATCTAGATATTTGACACTCTGGCCTAAGATTTTTATGCTTCGAAGACTTTGTGCACTTTTAATTACCGGTGTATCTTAAACGGATGCACTCATGGGGTAATGTACTTTGAGGATTAGACCTCAAACAAGTAATGTCGTCAATTACTTGATGAACTTACTGAGCGCCTAGATAAATGATTTAATGACTTACGAAGTGCAGGCTGGATTGACACGTATTAAGGAAGCGTTATTCGTAATTCATGTTTGTCTTTGAAAAGCCACATCAGTATATCACCAGATTTTCTCTAAAGATAAACAACAAAAGAAGAGAAAATAAAGGAAACTCGAAGAATAATTAAACAAAGGCGAGCATTGTGACTGTTTTTATATATCTCACCCACGTTAAATAAACGTGATTTATAATATCATGAATTGCATTTCTTTGAGGAAAGCAGATATATGAAACCATATCTATAATGTATTGAGGCAATTAGATACTAACTCAAGATCCAATTGCTTTTTATTTAGTCGTGTGTATTTATAATGATATAGACATTTGTAGATCGGAGAATGATCATACGATATGATAACTATCGTACAGTACGAGAACTGTCAAATAATGTTACAGTCTTTATAGTTGGTGATATTATCTAATAAATGTCTTGTGATTTTATTGTACCTACGATATTCACAAATCTTAATTATATATTTATTGAAATACATAACCGTTCCATTTTTGGACATGCTTTAACTTCGTTTCGTTTTTATTGATCTCATGTGCGTCAAACTAGTTGGCGATTATTGCAACGGTTCTAAAACTATTGATAACTAACAAGCTTAAGCGGGAGGCAAAGTAAATAAGTTTGACTAAGTCTACTGCCTGCCTCGTGTGTTCTAATGTGACAGTTATTGAAAAACAAGTTGCATACACACTCCCCCATTGCTTCGCTTCAAGTGATTACATGCTTCAGCAATAAATCGAATTACCAATGCTTTAAGTGGTATGCGTCTAATAAACGCGTACTGTATTAGTGCTGAATATAAAAGTAGTTTCAATTGTGTACGAAAGAATGAAAAAACCGGCATAGCATGTATAATTTAAATTACTACCTGGAAGGCGTTAAAACTTAGTAAAGGATGTGGAACGACGAATTACACACTGTTATTATGAACATACCGGCGTGCAACATAACTTGACGTCATATGCCCTTTATTATCTTTTCCGGGCATTGCGCTGTGTGTTGAAGGAGGCACCAGAATGGCCAGCAAGGAACAACGTTTTCATATTTTCGTTATAAAAGAAGAGAGGGTAATGATAATATAAATCAATAGAGAAAATGCAATTGGGGGTGGGGGAGGTTAGAGAGAGAATAGTATTCAAATATCACAGATGAGCGAAACACTTGGGGGTGAGGGAGGTTAGAGAGAGAATAGTATTCAAATATCACAGATGAGCGAAACACTATAATTTCATTTCTTCTCTTTACCCCTCTTTGACTACTTTCCATTTAAATTTAATTCCCCTTCCTTTATATTCTTCATTTATTAATACATCATACCATTGGTATACGCCTACGAATCTTTAATTTACTTTTTATCAAAATGTTAATTTTGAAAATCTTAATTACATGATCATTTCCTGAGTGTCTTATGGAGTCAATATGACAGTAATATTCCAAGTCTTATATTTGAATAATTGCACATTTTGGGCACCATGTAATCTGATTTAAATTTATGTGACACGTTGTAACCGGATTTAAGTTATGTGACGCTTTGTATCCTGATTTAAGTTATGTGACACGTTGTAACCTGATTTAAAATTATATGACGCTTTGTAACCTGATTTAAGTTATGTGACACATTGTAAACTAATTTAAGTTACGTGGCATGTTGTAACCTGGTTAGGTTATGTTACGGTTATTGAAAAGCAAATTGCATACCCACTACCCAATTGCTTCGCTTCAAGCGATTGGACGCTTCAGCAAGAAATTGAAATTAGCAACGTTTTAAGTGGTATCCATCTATTACAATCGTACTGTATTAATACTGAATATATCGTACTGTATTAATACTGAATATAAAGGTAGCTTCAATTTTATACGAAAGAATGAACAACCCGAGTTATGATAGATAATTTACGTAACTACCTGGCAGGCGTTAAAATTCAATGAAGGAAGTGCAATGACGAATTACAAACTATTGTTATGAGCATCCTGACGTCCAAGACAAATTGACTTCATACGTCATACATGACGTCATATGTCCTTTCTTATCATTCCTAGGCATCGCTTCGTGTATTGAAACTCAATGTGTTTAAAGTATATTTTAGTAGTTTAATACAGTTAATATAATTATTTGATTGACTTTCAATACATAACTGTCTGTATGCATTAATCAGTATACTATTTGCAGCATTTTTAGTTCAAAGTCGTTACTAAACTAATTTAAACAACCTTAAATATTTAAGTGGTATTTTTCCAAGCCGACCTTTTTCACCGACGTCAGAAGTAGACATTTTTTATGTTTAAAAATCGTTGTGCATTGAAACTTGTGCATTGTACTTTCCTTGAGTCTTGTAGAACACCCATACCTTAAATACATAGGTCAAAACAGGGAGAACATATATGTAAAAAAATTTCAAACAGTCAGGGACAAACGAATCGCTAAACGGACAGGTACACACACGCGTGACTTGAATGATCTTCGCTAATACCTTACAGGCTTAGGTCAAAACAGGGCAACAAATATGTCAAAAAGTTTCAGACAATCAAATAATTTAAGCGATATTTTGTTTTCAAATTACAAATACAAGTATTCATTTCCTTCAGTGTTTTTATTGGCTAGTGTTTCTTGAACTTTAGATAATGTCTTATTTATTGAGAAAACAAGACCAAGGTAACTAAAATTTTCAGCCACATTAATATTATTTGCGGTACTTCGTCTTGCCATAGTGGACTAACTTTTTCAAAGATCAAACAATATTATTTAACTTTTCATCAAAATTCGTATCATTTGAAAAATATAAGTGAACAATGATTTTGACAGTGTTATGTAGTCTAGACGATTCTGACTATTTTTTACTAATTCTAGTTTAAGTTCTCAATTACCATGCTGTAATCTAAATGACATTAAAATAGATTTTCTCTTAAAAATGGACACTTCGTGTTGCAAGGAGAGAGAGAGAGAGAGAGAGAGAGAGAGAGAGAGAGAGAGAGAGAGAGAGGGAGGAGGAGGATCAGGGAAAAACGAATTGCTGAACGAACAGGTACGCACACGCGTGACTTGAAGGATCTTCGTTAGCCAAGATTCCGGTATGTTAGCGTATCTACACATTGCCTGATCGATCAAATTTAAGTGTTTTGTCCTAGCGACATCTACTGGAATTCATGAGCTGCCCCCCGTCGTATCTAATGCCAACTAACCAACAGCGTGTAACAGCGGTGCATTGAACATCGGCAAAAATAAATGGTGGAGGCAAGTGACTCAGAAAGAATACTTTGTGAGTTTACAGAGAGAAACAATTACATGTGTATTTGAAGGAAAGGATGTATTTATGCAAACACGGATCCGCATTATAGTATTGCTGATTTAGGAGTCCATTCCAGTTGTTTGCTCCCCTTGTCTCAATCGTGTAGGAACAGTGTTCATATGTGAACAATCTGATTTTGATTGGATGTGGTGGATTGCCGTCGCATCCAATCAAATTCACAAACACAGGGCCGGATTTAAACATGATGAGACCCTAAGCTATGTAAGCGGTAAGGCCATACTTTTTAAGTGTTAACATAAAATAAAGCTGTGTACAACTGAACTTGGTAATTTTTCCCCCTAATTATTACAATGTAAATTATGTAAGTTATATCAATTATTTTGCATAGATAATAATATTAATGAACATATGCAAAAAGTTACGGTTTAAATTATTACTTAAATATAAATTATAATAAAACTGTAACAAATTAAAAACTTCTTAAATTTCGAGAGGCACCTTCAGACTGTGAGGCCCTAAGGTGTAGCTTGTTTACCTTATGCCTAAATCCAGCCCTGCACAAAAGCGAAGCACTGTAATCTGATCGATCCGCCAAGGTGTAGATAGGTTAACATGCAAAACTTTGGCTAGCGAAGCTGGATTTGAAGATGATTGGCATATCTTTACATATGTATAATTATCAGATAGGACCTTTTATATTATCGATAACATTTATTTCAGGATACAATGCTTGACAAGAAAGTATTACCAAACATACATGTTTCTTACGAAAGCCAGTTAACTCCAATGCAGAAAGTAAAATATGCATTTTATGTGATAGTATTGCATTATAGCGAGAAAATATTGTGCTATTAAGAGATATTATTGTGTTATTATGAGATCACATCACGTTATCGCGAGATAAAATTGCATGATTACGAGACAAGTGGTGCGTTATTACTAGTTGGTATTGCATTATTACAAGGCAACGTTATCGCACATAAGGTAAAGTTTAATTTTCATCTGGCACTACGGAATAAAACATAAATCTTAAGAGGCTTTAATCTTTATTGTGGGCCTCAATTTGTAAAGCTTCGTAATAAAGGAGTCCTCACATAAACACGTGATATATGGTAAAATAAATAAAATAATCATTGCCTCTATTGCTGGCGAATTTGAATAATTGATTGAAATATTAAGATTCATGATTGGGTACAACTTCTCAGTCAATAAAATAGTGCAGTTAAGATCACAACACAAAACAAAGTTAGCCTGAAAATAAAACAATCGTAAGGATTAAATCAAGCAAATAATACGTGCATACCAAATTTATCTAATTATACAAATTTACCTAGTTATAATCTAGACAGGAATTATATGAACTAAGAACAAAAAAAAAACGACTTTGTCTGTCTCCAAATAAAACAATATCTCTTTGTAAGGGAACTGTTCGAGGAGTTACAACGAAATCGTCAGTAGAAGGCAGGTTAGTAAAGGAACATAATAAGTAAATTTTAGAAACTTATGTTGAATATAAGCAATAATGGACCATTTTGCAAATATAACACTACACTAATGAATACAGTTATTAATAGTTTTGTTTTAATGGAGTTTGCTTTTTATGAAACATTTATTGAAATCGTTTATATAATACATTGCATATTTATAGACCAACCCAATCCACATTCATAGACAAACCCAATTCACATTCACACTTCAACCTACTCCACATTCTTACATCAACACATTCTACATTCTTACATCAGTCGAATTCCATATTCGTATATCAATATATTCTTTATTCTTACAACAACCCATTCCATATTCATACAATAATCCATTCCATATTCATACATCAATCCATTCCAAGTTCGTACAATAATCCATTCCATATTCATACATCAATCCATTCCATATTCATACAATAATCCATTTCATATGCATACATCAATCCATTCCATATTCATACGTCAATCCACTCTATATTCATACATCAATTCATTCCATATTCATACATCAAACCATTCCATATTCAAACAATCATCCATTCCATATTCATACATCAACACATTCCATATTCTTACAATAATCCATTCCATATTCATACAATAATCCATTCCATATTCATACAATAATCCATTCCATATTCATACATCAATCCATTCCATATTCATAAAATAATCCGTTCCATATTCATACATAAACTCATTCCATATTATTATACAATAATCAATTCCATATTCATTCATCAACCCATTCCATATTCATACATCAACCCATTCCATATTCTTACAATAATCCATTCCATATTCATACATCAATCCATTCCATATTCATAAAATAATCCGTTCCATATTCATACATAAACTCATTCCATATTTTTATACAATAATCAATTCCATATTCATTCATCAACCCATTCCGTATTCATACATCAACCCATTCCATATTCTTACAATAATCCATTCCATATTCATACATCAATCCATTCCATATTCATAAAATAATCCGTTCCATATTCACATATAAACTCATTCCATAATTTTAACCAATAATCAATTCCATATTCATTCATCAACCCATTCCATATTCTTACAATAATCCACTCCATATTCATACATCAATCCATTCCATATTCATACATCAATCCATTCCATATTCATACAATAATCCATTCCATATTCGTGCAATAATCCACTCCATATTCATACATCAATCCATTCCATATTCATAAAATAATCCATTCCATATTCATACATAAACTCATTCCATATTTTTATACAATAATCAATTCCAAATTCGTTCATCAACTCATTCCATATTCGTACATCAATCCATCCCATATTGATAAATCAATCTATTCCATATTCATACATCAATCCATTCCATATTCATACAATAATCCATTCTATATTCATATATTAATCCATTCCATATTCATAAAATAATCCATTCCATATTCATACAGTAATCCATTCCATATTTATACATTAATCCATTCCATATTCATACAATAATCCATTCTATATTCATATATTAATCTATTCCATATTCATACAATAATCCATTCCATAGTCATAAATCAATCCATTCCAATATTCATACATCAGTCCATTCCATATTCATACAATAATCCATTCCATATTCATAAATCAATCCATTCCATGTTTATACATCAATCCATTCCATAGTCATACATCAACCCATTCTATATTCATACAATAATCCATTCCATATTCATACATCAATCCATTCTATATTCGTACATCAATCCGTTCCATATTCATACATCAATCCATTCCATAGTCATACATCAATCCATTCCATATTCATACAATAATCTATTCCATATTCATACAACAATCCATTCCATATTCGTAAATCAATATATTCCATATGCAGATAATAACCCATTCCATATTCATACCACATCCCATTCCATATTCATTCAAAATCATTTCCATATTCATGCAACAACCCATTTCTTATGCATAGAATAACTCATTCCATATTCATACAACAAACCATTCTACATTCATACAACAACCCATTCCATATTCATGCAATAATCCATTCCATATTCACACAGCAACCCATTCCTTATTCATATAATAACCCATTCCATATTCATACAACAACCCATTTCATATTCATACGACAACCCATTCCATATTTATACAACAACCCATTCCATATTCATACAACAAACCATTCTACATTCATGCAATAACCCATTCCAGATTCATACAACAACCCATTCCATATTCATACAACAACCCATTTCATATTCATACGACAACCCATTCCATATTCATACAACAACCCATTCTATATTCATACAACAACCCATTCCATAATTATACAACAACCCATTCTATATTCATACAACAACCCATTCCATATGCATACAATAACCCATTCCATATTCATATAAAAAACCATTCTACATTCATACAAAATCCATTCCATATTCATACATCAACCCATTCCATATTCATGCAATAATCCATTCCATATTCATACATCAACCCATTCCATATTCATGCAATAATCCATTCCATATTCATACATCAATGCGTTCCATATTCATACATGAACCCATTCCATATTCATACATCAATCCATTCCATATTCAGGCATCAATCCATTCCATATTCGTACAATTATCCATTCCATATTCAAACATCAATCCACTCCATTTACATACATCAACCCATTCAATATTCAGACATCAACCCATTCCATATTCTTACATTAACCCATTCCATATTCATAAATGAACTCATGCCATATTCATACATCAGTTTATAATTCGTTGGTACATTTACGCTGCGATTTCATTTTATCTGATAATCGATGGTTTTAGCATTAGGAACGCGTGTCAACTGTCACAGCTAGTAATTTGCAGACTACAGCGGGGTGTAATGGTTTATCTAAGAGGTCTAATTATGTCAAGGTTCCAGTAGGATTGAGAGTTGCCGCTAGAAAGAACATAAATAAACGTAAATAAGCTGTATCAGTATCAGGTTCTGAAGTGATCATAGCTTAGTTCTGTTGAATTACGATAAAGTAATATCTGACATAACAGAGAGTGGGAATAGTGTTTGATCCCAGAAGAGGAAACAAAAACCTGACACGTATTTAGGATGGGTATTATAATTCATTGGAAATAAAATAGCTCCATACCTGCCCTGCACAGTGAAAATGAGCGCAGTATACAAAAATGACCCGGCTAGAGGTAAAGAGAGATAGAGAGTGAAGAAAATGAAATATGGCAACGTGGACCTATCACGAACAGTGATTTGGAAAAGACCGGAAGCAACCAGGTGATGCTGGCATGCCAGTTATTTGGGTTCGATCAGTCGCTCATTTCTATGATCAAATTCGCTTTACCATTGCATAAGACCGGATAATTGAATTTCGCACACATTTTGTGACTCTATTTCTAAGAGAAAGCTAACTACTCAAATGTCATATTTAATTTCATTTTGTTTATGTACTTGATTAAATTGTTGTTCTAGTTTGTATATCTGCTAAGATCTCTGCTATTCCATCCTTTAATGTCATATTTTATTTTATTGTTTAGTCGATCCGGTCAATAACACCGTGGTCGAACATCTCATAAAAGAGATAACCAAACACCATTAGGAGTGGGGATCTCACAGCATCCCATCACTGAGCGAAACAATTGCGACTTAAAACACTCGTCCTGTGTTGTGATATTACCTAAACCAGACGGATAATAATTATACTCTGTGATTAAGGTACTACAAAAAGAGATCGCCAGCATCAGCTTCTAGTACTGACCTTTATAAACGTTGAACTCCTTTAAAAAATTTCATTGAATTACAGCCACTTGTTTTGTTTGGAAACGATTCATTAAAAAATAAGGTGCTTTAACTTAGACATAGCTGTATTACTTTTCGTGGCAAAACGGTTCTCCTCCCGATACAACTTGGCCAGAATAATGTACGCATGGTCTAGGAATAATATTTCAGAGGTTTTTGAAGCTTTCTTAATGATTCTGGAAACTGGAAAAAGAAAACTCGTAAAACTTGCTGCAGTGCGCAGAGTGGAATATCTAGTTCACGGATTATAAGTCTTCCCGATACATACACCAATATTTAGTTCACGGATTATAAGTCTTCCCGTTACATACACCAATATCTAGTTCACGGATTATGAGTCTTCCCGTTATATACACCAATCTTAGTGCGTGTACCAAACTAATTTAATAAATTGTTATTACAACTAACTCTTTGGAAGCATTTTGAACATTCATATATAAAATATCTAAAATTCTGAAGTCTATAACATGACCTATTCATTCAACGGTCTGAGAAAATATATAAAATCATGAAGTCTATAACATTACCTATTCATTCAACGGTCTGAGAAAATATCTAAAATCATGAAGTCTATAACATGACGTATTCATTGGTCGGTTTTAGAAAATGCAATCACTTTGGCTCTGATGGCGTCAATTTGGTAAACTTACTATGTGTCAGCGGTATCTGAGTTCCAGTAATGACAAAATCCGGATCAACCTGCTCATTTGCCTCGTGCTCGAAATATTCCTCGTGCAGGTATGACTTTGTAGCTGCTGGCGGCTCCTGGTGACTGTGTGACCGTACGCTTTGTGTTGGGCTGTCTTTTGCTATAAAATCCTAGAACCATACACGAAAATTAAAACTAAAATTAATTATATATAATCTTAAATTTGTTTAATCCTTGTATATTGTTTTTAATAAGTAAGCCTTTCTTTGTAATATTTAAAGTGTTCTGCGTATAAATATGCATGCTTTCACACATACTTGTCACCAAGTTTTCATTAGGATGGCATAACTATTGTATTCGATCACAGTAAAGATATTTATTGTAGATAATAATAATAATAATAATAATAATAATAATAATGATAATGAGGACTTTGTATAGCGCCTAATCTTTAGAAGCTCTAAGCGCTTTACAACATTAGACAACACCTATAACATAAAAACACATATAATGATATGATTACAAAAACAAACACCATGAAATTAGAAAGAAAAAAAACATGCTGAGAATAGTGAAGGTAGGAAACATTATTAGGTCTTTAAGTTTGTTCTTGCAGTCGAAATAAGTGAGTTTTGAGAGCACTCTTGAATGGGATCACTGTGTCTTTGTGTCTAAGTTCAGTGGGCAATTCATTCTACGTTGCTGGCCGTGGTATGCAAAAGAACGCTGTCCATATGACTTTGTTTTCATAGTGGGAATAATGAGTATACGACTGTCAAAAGAGGAGCGTAAGTATCTTGTTGGCGTGTACATATGGGTGAGGTCGGATAGGTATGTTGGACTAGAGTCCGACAGTGAAAACGTAGCACAGAGAACAAATTTTGTGTTTGATTCTGGATCGAATGGATAGCCAGTGTAGGGTACAGAGCAGCGGGGAGGTGTGCTCTGATCGTGGTACTCTAATTATGATCCAAGCAGCTGTGTTTTAACTTTTTGAAGTTTTTGGAGTATATATTGAGATGAACCTGACAGAATTGAGTTACAATAGTCTAGTCTTGAAAGTACTAATGAATACACAAGTTTTTAGTGGCATCAACTGAAAGATATTTGCGAATTAAACTGATGCGTCACAGCTAAAGATATGCAGCCTTGCATATGTTCATGGCATGTTGGTGCAATGTGAGAGTACTGTCCAGAGTAACACCTAGGTTTCGAACTGATTGTGTGAATTTAATGTTGGTGTTGCTGATATTTATTGTTTGAGGTAAAGGATGTGAATGAGAAAGTCTTTGTGTTGTGATCAGAATGGCCTCAGTTTTATCATCATTCGTTTGCAGCTTGTTACATGTCATCCATGATTTCACATCCGAAATGCACCTCTCCACACCTTGGATGGTAGCATCAGCTTCAGTTGGGTGGCTAGATTTGTATATTTGGGTGTCATCAGCGTACAATTGGTGAGACACTGGATGATGACCTATGACACTTGAGAGCATAATCAGTGACATAATTATTGTATTTAGTCAACGTGACACACTTACGTATTCAATACGCGACATAATTATTGAAATCAATGAGAGTAACACAATTATTGCATTTAATTAGAGCAAGATATTTTTGTATTATATTTAGTGACATAGTTTTTGTATTCAGTCTATGATATAGTTTTTGTATTCAGTCTATGACATAGTTATTGTATTCAGTCTATGACAGTTATTGTATTTAGTCTATCACATAGTTATTGTATTCAGTCTATGACATAGTTATTGTATTCAGTCTATGACATAGTTATAGTATTCAGCCTATGACATAGTTATTGTATTCAGTCTGTGACATGGTTATTGTATTCAATCTATGACATAGTTATTGTATTCAGTCTGTGACATAGTTATTGTATTCAGTCTATGACATAGTTATTGTATTCAGTCTATGACATAGTTATTGTGTTCAGTCTGTGACATAGTTATTGTATTCAGTCTGTGACATAGTTATTGTATTCAGTCTATGACATAGTCATTGTATTCAGTCTATGACATAGTTATTGTATTCAGTCTATGACATAGTTATTGTATTCAGTCTATGACATAGTTATTGTATTCAGTCTGTGACATAGTTATTGTATTCAGTCTACGACATAGTTATTGTATTCAGTCTATGACATAGTTATTGTATTCAGTCTATGACATAGTTATTGTATTCAGTCTATGACAGTTATTGTATTTAGTCTATGATATAGTTATTGTATTCAGTCTATGACATAGTTATTGTATTCAGTCTATGACATAGTTATTGTATTCAGTCTGTGACATAGTTATTGTATTCAGTCTATGACATAGTTATTGTATTCAGTCTATGACATAGTTATTGTATTCAGTCTATGATATAGTTATTGTATTCAGTCTATGACATAGTTATTGTATTCAGTCTATGACATAGTTATTGTATTCAGTCTATGACATAGTTATTGTATTCAGTCTATGACATAGTTATTGTATTCAGTCTGTGACAGTTATTTTATTCAGTCTATGACATAGTTATTGTATTCAGTCTATGATATTGTTATTGTATTCAGTCTACCACATTGTTATTGTATTCAGCGTGTAACATAATTATTGTAGTTAATCAGAGTAACACAATTACTGTATTTAGTCAGTGAAATATTATTATTGCATTCAGTCACTGTAATATAAGTGTTGTATTCAGAGTAACATAATTATTGTATTCAGTCAGTGTTATGTAATTATTGTATTCAACAGTGTTATATATTTATTGTATTCAATCAGTGTTATATAATTATTTTATTCAGTAGTGTTATATACTTATTGTATTCAATAGTGTTATGCAATTATTGTATTTAATAGTGTTATATAATTATTGTATTCAATAGTGTTATATGATTATTATATTCAGTCGGTGTAACATAAAGTATTGTGTTCAGTCAGCGTTATATAATTGTTGTATTAAATAGTGTTATATAATTATTGTATTCAACCAGTGTTATATATTTATTTTATCATTGTATTAGTGTAGCATAATTGTTGTATTCGGTCGGTGTAATATATAGATGATATTTTCTTTTCGTACGTCAATACCGGTATATATCATCGAATGGCACATGACATTTTAACGGTGGCGAAGCAATATGTAGCTTTTGGTACCAAAAGAAGAAATGTGTCCGGTACTAACGTAGGAAAAGAAAACTGTCTTTTTATTATATACTGGACTTGCCCCAAAACAGAAGTTTTGAAGAGTAAGCACATTTTTCGGCACAATAAGCAGTAGTAGATACATAAATCAAAAGGGACTGGGTACGTACTTTACTAAATTCAGACAAGAGAATTCAAATGGGGCCGGGTACATACTAGACTGAATTCTGACAATATAAATCAAGAAGGACTGGGTACATGCTTGACTGAGTTTGCCATATAAATCTAAATGCTTGATTGAATTCTGACAATAGAAATCCAGAAGGAATGGATACAAGCTTGACACATTTTTATATAGAAATCAAACGGTACTGGTTACATAATATCAAATTTGCTATAGAAATAAAAGGAGATTGGGTACATGCTTGACAAATTTTTATATAGAAATCAAACGGGAATGGGTACATAATTGATTAAATTTGCCATAGAAATAAAAGGAGATTGGGTACATGCTTGACATATTTTGATATATAAATGAAAATGGGCTGTGTGCATACTTAATTGGATTTTGACATAGAATTTAAGAGAGACAACTGCCTGTTTATTCCTGCATTATATTAAGCTCTGTGCTGTGATATGAAAAAATTAACCTATTTTTTTTCTCGACTTATTCTGAACATAAATATGGGTTTCCCGTGTCGTTGCCCCATGCGCAGTCTGAGAGCAATACACAAAATCAAACACGTGTCTGTGTGTGCAAACGATACTGGTACTGATATTTAATCACAATCTAAATCAATATTATTACATGGAAAGAGTATTTTAGATGGATGTGTGGACATAATCATCGTGAAGATTTATTTTACAGGTAGTGAACATTACATACGGTTAACATGAACTGTACCTATACAGTGAAGATAACATACGAATAACTTGCACTACACCTGTACAGGTAGTGAAGATAACATATAGATAATTTGCACGATATCCGTACAGGTAGCGAAGATAATACACTATACCATACAGTGAAGAAAACATGCAGAGGTAAACGCACCCCCCAATTGTTCTTAAGCCTGCAGGTCTCCATATCTATCCTGCTCATTTATTTACGATTGACCCCGCAGCTAATATGCTTGCATCAACATTTACATTTCTATCGAATCGAGACAAAGGTAAGTTACTTTAATAAATCTTGTCATCTTCTCAACGCCAAGTCTTTACCATGATGCGCTTTGTACATGTATTATTACCATAAAGTTCATACCTTATTTGGACCTATTTAAAGATAATATGTTTTCCATCAAATTTTCTGCTTCAAAGTGTCCGAAAAATACGTAAACAGTTCCGTTAGAATCTAGATTACTCCCTGTCTGTGGGGATAGTTATGACAGATAAATATAATAGCATCATGGAAAGGCGGGTTCCGAACACACAGACCCTGGACCGGTAATCATTACCTTTCAATATGAATGCACCGAGAAGTCAGACGATACATGATGCACTGACGATTGTCTCTCTCTTGTGGATTGGCTATTCTTAGAGAATTACTTGCAAATTTATACATGGGTCCGTAATCCACATTTTAAATGCCACAAACTGTACCTATTCAAATTTACTTTTGAAAGAATATCAACATACCTATTTGTTATTACGTTCAAGATTGCATTTTAATGGATGGATGCAATGATATGGTGCCTGGATACTGCATACACGTCTCAACAACTGTCTGGGTTACAAGTGTAGTCGGGTTTTAAAACGTGCAGAGGGATACTTGTGTTGGAGTGTGCATATTGAAATTTAGAGACGACGCGTGGGCTTCGTAAACTATATATAAAAACTTTCTGTCTATACTCTTCACCTACCAAACTACCGATCTATATACCTACGCGTATGCTATTAAGCGTAGGTTCGTCCATCCATCCATCTATCCATACATACAATCATACATACATACATACATACATACATACATACATACATACATACATACATACATACATACATACATACATACATACATACACACACACACATACATACCGCCTCGGATGCGGGAGGTCGCGGGTTCGAACCCAGGCGGAGTCATACCAAAGACTTATAAACGTGATACTAGTAGCTGCCTCTCTTGGTGCTCAGCATTAAGGGGTTGGTGTTAGGACTGGTCGGCCCAGTGTCAGGATACTGTGACTGGGTGGGACATCATGCTACATGTCAATTTTGCCCCAGTGCTAGACATCACTATAAACTGCCACACCGCAGACATCGTAGCAATAGGACTGAATTTTTTTAAAGCTACTTTAAAGATCCAAATCTCTCTCTCTCTCTCTCTCTCTCTCTCTCTCTCTCTCTCTCTCTCTCTCTCTCTCTCACACACACACACACACACACACACACAGAGACCCGGCCCTAGGATGTGCGAGGCCCAAGGCAGCATGCGGGGCCCAAGGCAGCAAACACACACACACACACACACACACACACACGCACGCACGCACGCACGCACACACACACGCACGCACGCACGCACGCACACATACATACATACATACATACATACATACATACATACATACATACATACATACATACATACATACATACATAGACAAATCGCAGCAAAGCTCCACTTTCAAGGTGCCTCGGTTATTTTGCCGAGGGTAACCGAAGGTGTTGCAGATGCATTTTCTATACTTAGAATGGGCTCTAATTACGTGCCGTATACGTTCCAAAGACTTGACTGGATGACCTATTTTCTTTTCGAGTTTTGTACACTTTGCAGAAACAGTATGGCCCACAGAACAATACAATTACCCTAGCCTTTGAAGTGCTAGTTGTTTATAACGTGTTTTACGATTACTTGATATATTGAGCTATGGTTATGCAAGACTGTGATCCGAATTCTTTATTTCGATACATGTATTTTTCTTCTCTTAACATAAATGAATGTCACATGAAAAAGAAGACAAGACCTGTAAAGAGTGTTTGCATAGTTTATTAGAAACGACAGAATAACAATTGTGAAATAACGTTGGGTAATACGTTCCATTGGTTACCATGTAAATTCTGTAGTGGTTATTTCTGGACTTTTATACCTCTGAAATATTTAAATCTTTCAAAATCATTAACTAATTATAAGGAATCATTGATTAGTAAACGATATTCATTTATGACAGTTGGTAAGAGCAAGGCCGTTGCGGGTAGTACTGCTTTGGCCGTTTTAGACCAATATGTAGAAAGTCGATCTGATTAGAATCATATCTCCGCTGTCCTACCTTAAAGATCTGACGACGACCGCTTATGGGGCGTGTTCTGGTGACCATTAATTTAGCCAATAGAAATCCAGCTTTCAAAAATCTGAAAGTGAATCAAATTGTTCGGTACATATTCATGCTTTCATCCACACTGCTCAGACTCAAAACGCGATGATATAAGATTTCATCCGATTGGCTGATAAAATTCGACATCATGGTAAAAATATAGGTCGTCAGATCTTCATGTATAATGGTGGAGATCTGATTTTAATCAGATTGGTAGAAAGTTATCCATTTTCAAAGCAATTCGCAAAGATATAAACAGCAAACAAATCACGCATGTATGCATATAGGTCTGTATCAGCCGTAACATTTACGGGCAATCCGGCCCGGCCCTAGGGCAAGGCGAAAGGCAACCGTCTTGGGCCCCGCACTTTCAGGAAATCAACTCCGCAATGCAATTTGTTTGCTTGGGGCCCCGCGCTGGTCACATGCTGCCTTGGGCCCCGCACATCCTTGGGCCGAGCCTGCGGGCATTTGTATTATTTACACCAGCTAAAGGGGTTGAATAATTGGTTTTGCATCGATTATAACAGACATATATTTATAATTCTCCTCCAACACTGCGAGTTGGGTAGTGGCACCAAAAGAAATTTGGTGGCGACGGCCCTGCTTATTCAACGCTATGCTTTAATGAACGTTACTGATGTTACCATAATGCCCAAAATTATATAAAACACAAATCGCGTTTGACCACATACCCTACCTAACCAAAAGGATGTATTACCGATCGTAATTTCGAAACGTTTACAATCTCATTTGTCAACAGCATTAAAACTTTATCGAGAAAAACAAACATGAAAATTACATCACAGGCTGTTGTGTCAAGGAGATTGTAAACAAAGCAACACGTATATCACAAGAAGCTGACTGTTCGAAGATCAGAATGACTTTGTTCTCTTTTTGGCTAAAACATTTCTACGTTGAACCAGCTTTAAACCCTATGCTCCGAACGTGTTTTTTTCCTTCTTTTATTTTGCGTAATTTGAGCGCATTCAGTATTGTAGTCATTGTGTCCAAAATTAGTAATCCAGGTGCATCTACTATCCATGCTTTACCTTTGTCACGAAGTGCTGACGGTTATGTCAGTAATAATTGCATCACTTTGACTCAAATAGCATTTTGTATTCCTTTTAGAGTAATTTGGCATTAACGAAACTATCATGTTTGAGACTTAAAAATGTACAACAGTAATCTTGCATTGAAATAGTTTACAATTTATTACATACAGTAAAGTAAATATTTATCTGAGATACGTTTACCCAGCCAAATGGAATGGGAAATATTGATTGGAATCGTTGTCGAAAGTCCTAAACGGAAACGGACCGTTTTAAACGAGGATATTAAACGGATTGTCCTTAGAGCAAAATATTAACCTTGATATATATATATATATATATATATATATATATATATATATATATATATATATATATATATATATATATATATATATATATATATATATATATATATATATATATATATATGGAGAGAGAGAGAGAGAGAGAATATAACAAAGTAACTACCGATGTATATTAGGTTAGCTAACTAACTCAGCAAGCTACAAAGGAATAATGTATGGGTAAAGTGGATATGGGGGAAATGACTTAGCTCTGAAGTGGGTCAAATATTGTACATTTAAAAGAGTAGAAAGTATTGCATTCCTGCACTTTATTGAGACGTTTGTTTCCGTTGCTGTTTGCTTAAATCAGAACCGATTTCGACACCATATAAATAAACTGATATCTACCCCATGCAAACAAAAGGTCTCCATTTGATATATCTGCTGCCATTAATTTGACACAAAGAATCCTATTTTTATTTATCCTTTTGGTACGCTTTCATTACACAGGCTTTCACTCCAATTGTATTACATATTTATGAAATATTTCTTTATTGTAGCATTTGAGAGATTGTTATCGTTAAATCCCATTTATAACGGGTTGGAGGAATCCCAATTCAGTTTATAATCACATGTTTCTCACTGAACATGACCTTTGAAAATAAATGAAAACGCTACGTGCGGTAAATGACCGTAAACTAGTCTCCCAGTAATAATGGACCTACGAAACTTGGAATGTTTGAAATGCATAGTTTAATCATCTCTTCAGGTTTACAATTGCTTTTCAGACATTAAACTTTCAATTCTTTTGAATATTCTGCTATGAATCAAAAGTTATTGTATGTTTTATGTATATAATCAGTAATCTAGATATGAGAATTCAGGTTCTGTGTGTATTTATACCGACAAGCATAATCTGAAAGATTACTGAGATGTATTTATTCTTGTTGTGGAATTCAGATGTTCATACGATCATTATTCAAAAACTAAAAGTACATGTCCAGCGTAATTTTTGTACAAGTAATACAATTTGTATCCTGAACGCGCTCAATTTGAAATCAATGTAAAATCTATGAATTTTGTAACAAATTTTAGACTGGAATCTATTTTTGTTTTGTATTTGCTTTTTCTAGATGATTTAATTGCACTATGACAAGGCTTATATACAATCGTATCCTAAAGTATAGAAATAGCTACACCGCTACTGTAAAATCCCCTGCTGTCACTTAGAACAAATGAAGAAATTGTCCGTGCGGTCAAAATGCTTATATTAACCACAAAGCGATTCTTTTAGTTTAATGTTTCTCATCTCGTCTCCAGTAAGGTTCTGGTTCGTAGGTTCAGATTTTGCTTGCGATGTCATCCAACACTTTTAAACCTTTTGCTCTTCATGTGTACTTACATGTTGATACTATCATTTGTAAAGTGTGCAACTTTATATCAAGTTTGTTTCTCTTCTTTTTTTATTCGTTTTTTTTTTTGGAGGGCGGGGATGTAGAGTGATATAATCCCCATTTGTATTTATTCAGTATTTATGATTATTTGGAATTGTTTGCTATTCACGTCAGTCAGGTTAATTATGTCAATCGAATAATCAAGTTAATCAGTTAATCAGGTTAATCCATTTATCACGTCTTTTTTAATCAGGCTAATCACGTCAATCAGTTAATCACGTCTATCAGTTAATCAGGTTAATCACGTCAATCGGTTAATCATGTCTATCAGTTAATCACGTCAGTCAGATTAATCACGTCAATTAGTTAATCACGTCTATCAGTTAATCAGGTTAATCACGTCAATCGGTTAATCAGGTTAATCACGTCAATCAGTTAATCACGTCAATCGGTTAATCAGGTTAATCACGTCAATCGGTTAATCACGTCAGTCAGATTAATCACGTCAATTAGTTAATCACGTCTATCAGTTAATCAGGTTAATCACGTCAATCGGTTAATCAGGTTAATCACGTCAATCAGTTAATCACGTCTATCAGTTAATCAGGTTAATCACGTCAATTAGTTAATCACGTCAGCCAGATGAAAAGTTAATCTAAGTTTATTGTTTAAGAGGAAAGAATTTAAAGTAAATAAATTTAGACAGATTAATCAAAACTATAAAATGTCAGAAATATTGATGTTCCCATTCTATAAATATTTCTTAAATAACTGTGATCCTTGTGAGCTGAAACTCTAATGCTTGGCACCACATTGTACTTTTAGGAGTAATACTGTAATAGTTATATCAGTCCCAACAATTCATTTTCGGAAAAATTTACAAAATAAAATATTTTATTTAAAAATGAATCACATGTTGCATAATTGTTACACTGATTTTGCATTACAATTATTTCAGTTTAATACTTAAATATTGAATGCCGGTGTTTTTTCTAGCCTCACCTGCAAGCATGATGAATTTATACTGCAATTCGTGTTTGCATTTGAGGAAACAGTAATTACTAAATTCAGTGCTTTCTGCTGAATCAACATTATTCATGTTTGAACTTATTAAAGAACATTCCCAGTAATACGTTTTAAGTGATACGAAAATAGAAAACAGTCCAATCTTTATTATTTTCAATTTACATCTAGCTAAAAAGGTAAACTTAGCGAAACAGTTTTGAGGATTTGCTAATGGCTTTGAGCAAAACACGTCTGTCAGGAACCTTTACGTTCTGGCAGCCATGAAATGATTTTCAAGTCTTAATGCTATCCCCTTCATATCTTAGTCTGTCTTTTCACAAACAATCTCAATAATCCATTGATTCAATATTTTTTATATAAAATGTAATGACCAATTCATATATACACGGCAACACTAATCGCTGTAAGTTGGATGTTATTTGATTTATCGAGGAATACTTATCACTGGTACAACACCTTACTTATTAATAATAGTAACAATGGTATATGTGCTGACTGTCTGTACAACAAATATCATCTATACTGCTATGTGAAAAAGGCACGAGTTTCGAAATAAAAAATCAAAAATATTCAGGCACAATTTAAGCTTGACAAATATTAAGAATAACATTTCCAAAATATTCTAGAATCTATCTTTTAAAAAGAAAGCCTTTGTATTTCCCTGGATACTTGTTTGCAACGCAATACTTTTGGTACTAATTAAACATAAAGAAACGGTTGTGACTTTAGAGGAAGAGTGAGCTACCAGTACGAAGGTGCTATTGCCGATGGTATGGTTTAAGCGATTATTATTATGGTGGGATTGCGGATAGAGTGTGTTACATATATTTGATTTAATTTATTTTTTATTTAATTTGTGTTTGATTTGATTTGAGTGTTTATGGGCTTTATACTCTTTTTATTTTCTTTACATATGAATGTAATGAATTTTTTTAAATGAGATTTTACATTTTCCAGAAAATTCAGTTTGATCTGAATTTTTCCTTAAATACCTAAAAATAGAAACACTTGTTTCAAGTTTTGACTTAGTTCCTGGCCTTGATTGAGGGTCAAGTAAACAACTTTTTCTCGGAGTAAAATGATTGGTTCTCATCAAGGACATAAAGGGGCTACGTGATTTTATTTTATATGTAAACATGATCACGTGATCCTCTATTTCGCAATAAGGCATTTCCAAAATTGCAAAATACTTAGTATTAATAGTGACGTTTAGAGAGTCCGAGCTTTTAAACACTTGATGTCAAGTTGTTTTTTCTGTTGTGACCAGATAGGAATTGTTGAGTTTTTGAGTTATTTGTTAATTTTTCTTCAGATTATTTGAACTCTAAAAGATTAATTCGTTTCTCTGGAAATATTATTGCATTCATGCAGAATTTTTGAACAAGGATATTTCTTAAAATTTTATTTGGATTTCCATACTGGATTCTTCGTCGGGACTCGAACTTGGAATCATTAGAACATTTCAATATTAGGAATTCAAAAATTTTATTCTTGGGTTATTCTTGTATTATTTTTGGATTTGATTCTGGAAACCCTAAGT
Source organism: Sinohyriopsis cumingii (assembly GCA_028554795.2). Taxonomy (NCBI): domain Eukaryota; kingdom Metazoa; phylum Mollusca; class Bivalvia; order Unionida; family Unionidae; genus Sinohyriopsis; species Sinohyriopsis cumingii. The sequence continues at coordinate 121,164,616 of CM068827.1, forward strand.
TCTCATATTTTATTTTCATTTTTACAGTATTTTTTCCAGGAAAATAAATTATTTGTTATATTTTTCAAAGCTTGTTGTTTTCACTCTTTCTTGTGTTACTGTTCATTCGAGTCTAAACACGTAACAAGTGGAACTGGTACAGTACATTTAACGTGTTCTACAAAACTGGAAAAGATACGAAGACGATACCCTAGGCAAACGGTTTGATTTTGTACAAAAGCGGTTGGAAATATTACACCGTTTAGAACGGTTGGGAACAGTACAACACGATACGAAACGATGAGGTGACCAAGTACCATAAAGAAAAAAATGTGAACCGGTTACAGTGTGAAGAACTTATACTAGTTGTAACAAAATTTACGAGGAATTGATGAACTTCTTACAAATGAATTAGAGCATCCACCGAATTTCAATAGTTGCAGATGGACAAATATCAAGAAACTGTCTCATATGGCACGAAATCATACAATACGGCACGAAACCATACAATACGGCATGAAACCATACAATTCGGCACGAAATCATACAATACGAATCGAAACGGTACAGCGACAATTGATGGATTTACAGAAACATTACGAAGAGGGGAAGGTACGATAGACAGTTGATTCACTTAAATTTTTTTTTATGGAAATGGACCTGTTATATATCGCAAACAAATATAGTTGCAAAGGACGTGACAAGTACTGTATATACACCAAATTGTATACATGTTTTGTTCTGAGTCGGCGGAAATAACGAGTTTGATACGGCGTAGGGATACATCGAGGCCGTCAGACCAAGACGTATTCATAAGCCATATCATACGAGTTTTTTTCACCCGACTCGGAATAAAACACGACTGCGGTTTTGCATATATTTTTCAAAACACGCCTATTGTACGCTTTCATAATAGTATTAGCTTTACTGTGTGAATGAAATTCAAAATGAATTATTATACAACTTTTTGTTGTTTGTTTGTTTGAATTATAGTGGCGTTCGCACATACGTGCATGTGGCACTTTTTAATGCCTGCACCGCATGCTGATATATATTCCTGGGGGGGGGGGGGGAAGGAATTTGAGCCACACCCCACAGGCGTTAATGCAATCAATAAGTGTTTTTAATTTAGCTCCAGATAGTGGGACTATAAAGTCCCTAACGATCTGAATGTAGAGCTTTCATGAGTGAGAATGGACCCAACACACACTCATGTTAAAATAAGAATGTGTCAGTCTGTCGACTAAGCCAGGTGTCTACCAAAGCAGTATGTCACGCCCGTTGCGATTGGTCGCAACAATGACGTCACATCGGGACACCTAGGTTTAGACGAGTGAAAATGGTTCCACATCTCCTTCATGGTACAGGAAGTCCGGGAGAGGCAAAGGAAGAGAGGTACACGGCAGCAGGCGCAAACGCATAGAGCCCTGAAACGCCAGCCCGTACCTAACCAAATTTAATCAAGTTATTATAATGGACAATACAAATATCAATAATGTGCTAGCCACCTATGCAATTTGATCAAAGCAAACGAGTCTTAAAATTTTCCTACATCCTGACTAATCTAAGAATTCTAGTACATAGTGTACATTGTAAGTTCCCTACAAATTTCTAATTACTAATATGTCGAAGCGACATAGAAAACGTTTCGTCACTATTAGGTAAAATGTTTTAATTTTGAACTGGTGGATAAAGGATCAAGTAGATGTAGTGGTTTTATCTAATTGTGATACCAACCAACAATTGTTCCCTTAAAAAAGAGGCAATTTTGGAGCCCTAAGAAGTACTTTTAGGTCGGCAGCCTGAAGGTGTTCTGGCGGTTTTCATTGTCCCATATCTCTGCCGCCGTGTGTGTTTCCTTGTATGTTTTCTCGGGTAGTGCCTCCAACCCGGACATTTGCGTTAACTCCTTGGCATACTCTATGAGGGTGCTGAGAGGAAGTTCATGGTAGGCTGTATCATAATGCCGAGAGATGATTTCTGAGGAAAAAGCCATTGTTGCGAGCTAGGTTTTCTTTTAGTCCTTAATGACCTCTAGGCCATATACTGCACTGAGCTAATAAAATCTTTAGATTTTTTTATAGCTGGTTAAGGTTTCCACCATTCCTAGCGTTTCATAGCATTCCACAAGTTTTTGGTTTTCATCAGCTACATCCTCATCTCCCACTTCTTCCGCCTCTAATTCTAAGGTCTGCTCTTCTTCCGAGTCCAGCTGTATATGTGTCTCAGTTTCTGTAGAAGCTTCCGAAGTGGTATTGTATGTTTGAGTTTCTGTGTCCTTCTGTATATTCTGCCGAGTAACTGTCTTGGTAGATGTTATTGTACTAAGCATTTGGGGAGCCTGCGTCCGATGTAGGTGTCCATGTATATTGCCAAAATCCCTAGCCGGTGTATGGGAGTGGATAGCCGCCATGCCTTTTGCAGGTTTCCTTCTCCTGATACGATTCCTATTGCTATTCCTTTTGACGATACCGTAGTCTCCTAATTCCTCGACGTTTAGGTCCTTACCCTCGATGTTAGTGTCCCAGGTTAATAGAAGCATTGTTTTCTTAACTGCAGCTGGCTGACTCCAATTAGTAGCCTGTTTCTTCCCAAGTGCCTTAATGGCTCTTATGACTGGTGCCGGTATGACTGCAATGTCTGGCAGCTATCTTGGTGCCGCGCCTTGTTATGCAGTACTGCTTTCCATCACTGATGTGCTGTTCTAGCTGGTTTCAAAATGACTGTTTTATAAAAGTTACTTACTTACTTAAATTGAATTAACGACGTTTTCACCCAACAAGGGCATGCACGTCGGTTTTATTTCTGCAAATCAGGATGCTTAATTACTCCTGGGTGAAGGAATAAGTGCCTCAGAACACTGTTTCATTCAGCCATCAGGTCATACGACTATTTTTAAGTCTCTAACGACCTAAATAAAGGACTTTCGCCACTATAACGTCACATCGGGACACCCAGGTTAGACGAGTGGAAATAGTTCCCCATCTCCGTCGTGGTACAATAGTCCATGAGAGGCAAGGGAGGAGATGTACCCGGAAACAGGCACAAACGACACAGGGCCCCCAAACACCAGCCTGTACTTAACCAAATCTTGTCCAGTTATTATAATGGACATGTTGTTGTTGTTGTTGTTGTTGTAGGGTTTAACGCCACTTTTCAGCACAAGATAGGCCATACATGGCGGCCAGTATTAATGGTGGAGGAAGAACCCGGATAAACCCCGGAAAGAACCACCGACCCAGGAGAAGCTACTGGCAAGCTTTCTCACATAACCACATTAGCCGAATCCGAGACTCGAACCGACGCGGACAGAGGTGAGATGGCAGTGATCCGTAACGGTGAGCGCTTTAGACCACTCGGCCACTCGGGGCCCCTATAATGGACATAAAAATGCCAATAATATCTAAGGCACCTGTGCAATTAATCCAATAAACTGAGTCTGAAATGTTCAAAAATGATTCGTAAATAAAGTTAGAATTTTGTGTACAAAGTGTACATCGTAACACTGAAATATACCAATCAGTTAAATCAAAATGACTAAAAAATGTTTTGAATTACGCATAAGCAATACAATAGTAATGAAATTTTTATCGCGGTATCAAAATGATCGAATTAGGTTCTAAGATAGAAATTTTATCGAATTCAGTTTCCAGCCAAATGGAAACTGCATAATTTGTTGAGGCAATTCTGGTAGGTTGCTCGAACTTTTCAATATCGAGTATGCCCGGGGTATTCAGAAGTAAGGCAACATTTGGTTCACCGTGAGCTATCGTCCAGTCCCACATTCGTCGCTGGTCCCACTCTTGAAAAGGCCTCTCCTGAGGGTCCATATCGACGACCGGACCGCTACTTCCCAGCTGGTATGTACTTGCTTGAGTACTGCAGAGTAAGGTTCCTTTTACTAACAGCAGCATACTCCACTTTTATTCAATAGTAGAGACCCGTTGTCATGTAGGTATTGACGGACAACTGTCTTTGTTCTGCCACAGTTTTGCAGGTCCCTTTGTCCGCTCGTGCAGCATACTTTCCATGCCCCCATCATGCAACTTCGTCACAGCACCAGCTGGGGCTCCGAAATAAACCCTCAATGGCGCCTTAGAAAACCATGGTTCAGCAAAGGCAGTTTTCCAGCGAAGTAATCTTGCACTATTCTTAGCCGTCCCAGGCAAACATATCAGTCCTTGTTTGACTGGTGGCTCATCATTTCTTCAATCTTCGTGATCTAATGCATAGCCGCCACGCGGACGCTAATATGTAGTGCTCCACGATGTTAGCTCTGCGGCGTCCTCTTGCTGAATGGAATGGAATGATGATTTATAAAAGTTCGGTTCATTGCCTCTAAAATTATCAATGCTCCGACATAAAAAAGAACAACATCTAAATAGTTCCAATGTTGGTGTGATATGCGAAAATAAGGACTGAATAGCTGTATCGAACTCCAGATCAATCATGTAGGATTAAATGGATATGCAATAGAGGCTGTTACGCCTGTGGTGGAATTGTGGATAGAGTGTGTCTTGGTGTACGTGTATATTGGTGTGATGGAGTTGCAGATAGAGTGGAACTTGTTATAGATTGTAGATATTTGTCGAGATCATTACCACGGCTGTGGGACTGCGGATAGTGTGGGGTTTAATACAGACTATTACAGTGGTGGCTAGATTGCTCATAGAATTGTAGCTTTGTATTTCTGTCTTTATGGCGCAGGGCTTGGTATGGACTACTACGGTAGTGGGATTACTGAAAATTAGGCTTGATGTGGGTTATTACGGTAGTGGGATTACTGAAGATTGGGCCTGATGTGGGTTATTACGGTTGTGGGATTACTGAAGATTGGGCTTGATGTGGGTTATTATGGTTGTGGGATTGTGGATAGAGAGTGGCTTGGTTTAGGTTATTAAGGTATTGAAATTGCTGATAGAGAGGGGCTTCTCAGATATATGTTACTATGGAAGAGGGTTTCCCGACAGAACGATGCTTGGCATAGGCTATTATAATAGTGGGATTACAGATAGCGTGGGAGGGGGGAGGTTTCTTAGAGGTTAATAGTATGGTGGTGGGATATGGGGCAATAGTTCGGTTTCGTGTTGTATGGCACCGCAACACCAGTAGGTTATTTAATGCAGGGGTAATCTAAGCAAAGCGCCTTGCAAAAGGACCCACCACACGTCGAACGGTAGGACCCGAACCGCACCCTTTGTCACGAGACCGTTGATTTAACCACTGAACCACTGCTGCCCGTCTCAATCAGTCGCCTAATACGACATGCGAGATGATTTTACTGGTCTATTCTACATTTCTAAGACCGCAGGGGTAAGGTTTAATAGAGCGGGGCTTGGTATTGGGGTAATAGAGTTGGACATGGGATAGGCTATTACTGCGGTCATAGGAAAAGGGAAAGAGTGTTGATCTATGATACATTTCAGTATTTGTAAAAAGGGCGATGAAACGTCAACGATAATGCCGTAAATACCATTCTCCATCTAATTATACAATGAATAAAAGAAATTTAATTTTTGATGGCCTAATGTGTTGGCAGTTAAATCATCTACCACAGTAGATCATATTTCAAACACCTATGTTTTAATCACTCAGCATGTATGAACTTCAAAACACAAATTAACAATTTAATAATGCAGATTATCTGTAGTGCTCGGACATGTTTTAAACAAATGTAACAAGCAGATATATGAACGCCCCACCCCACCCCCACCCCCTAACCCCCGAAAAAATAGAAAAGGTTGTCGCGTATTTAGAAGTTGATTTCACTTTAATAAAGGCAGGATTCGGGAATATACAAACTTATTTATATACTTCATAAATAATCCCATTAGTTTCACATTGCTGCTACGGGTCAATACCCAACGGTATTGACCGGAGTTAAGTAAAAGTATTCACCATTTTCTTATATGGTTATAACGTACGCGTATTCGAATAACTATTTTTGTCTATGTTGAAATAAAAAATGGCAACAAAAGCTGACTGCATCCAAAATTTTGACGTTTTCAACGGTTTACTCGAGATGAGCCCAGAACAGTTACAGTTATATATTTAACTATTTGAAGAAGAGACAAAGGTGGAGGCAAGAGATCTCCAAATAAATCCAGGTGACGTGGAAAATATAAAAATATAAAATCAGCAAAAGTACAATACCATAAAGCGGCGACGCAGCGAGATGTTAAAGATGGCCAGCTATAGATATGGAATGTGAACAGAGTCCATAGGACAATATAAAACATCCACCCAGATCTACCGAATGACTGTCTTAATTAACTTTTGGTTTCTATACGCAAATGTGACGGCTAGGTAGCTCTCGTCCAAATTGAAATTTAAAAAAATATATATATATGTATAATGTAGCCACCACCAAAATTAAATAAAGAAACCATGAATAGTTCTATATTCAACGACTTAAAATTCCAAGAAAAACGAGAGAGAGAGAGAGAGAGAGCGAGCAAGTCATACTGTATATAACCTTTGATACAATGTATCAGTCATCAGGCGCATGAGCGTGTTCTGTTTCACGTAAACGGTTCACTTTCATTCACTCTGAATTACATAGTTTTGTACCGAACTTGGAATCTCGCGGAACACAGCGACTTCAAAATGAATATCGTTCCTTATTTTAATGTATTTCCCAAAACAATTGGACGCAGTTGCCTGGGGACGTTGAGGAACTTTGCTGTTGAAAATGAGGGACTTAAGAGTATAATCGCGAATCGCTCCATCAGGAAAACAACAGTTACCGCACTCAAAAGCCGGAGTGCCATCAAGTATAATCATGCAGATCACAGGACACAAAAACATTTTATCAATTGTTTTTCGTATCAATATCTCGTTGTTTTTCTTTGGCTGCATAACATTTCATTCTCTTTAGCAAGCTACGTTTTGTTCACTGCTGAAGCGCGCGTTCATAGGAGTAAAATAGTGTATATTAATGCGCGGTGCTCAGGTTCCATTCATAAATTGACGAACACGTAAAAATTTTAAATAAAACAAATAATTGCATTGTTTGAATTGCATTTAAAAAAAAATACCAGAAGGATTAATATGATTGTTAGAAGTATATAATAAAAGGGTTATTGACTGAGTATTGAAAAATATTGGTCCCTCGTACATGTGGCGTAGGATGCCCTCACATGCTCCTTTGTCTCGTGCACTCGGAACCAAAATTTTTCAATACTTAGTCAATAACCTGTATGTATAATTCATTTTCGATTGTGAGTTTATTGATATGACCAAGTAGTATCAATCGCCAAATATTTTGTACCGGCAATCTTTAAATTGTGGGCAGAAGTTTCAAACTTATCTGGTAAAATATAGTCTACAAAGCTCCATTAAACCTACCATATGACTAGTCTTGCCATAATACGCTGTTTTGTTTTCAAAACAAATATTAACACATTAGTTTAATAACTCTCGCTTTTATTTTTAATTTTGCTAATCAAGCAATTTAGCCGCCAATATGCCCTGTTAATCTGCCCTATATATTTTGTTGCTACGGAAATAATAGGCACAAACAAAAGTGTATATCGTTTGTATAGCTCTTACAATTGTCATTAATACTTAATAAAAGTGATATGCATTCCTTCAAGCTAAAAATGAAGAAGAAAGAAATTGATCCTTTATTTATATTTTTTAAGGGTGGGGTCGGTCGGGGATATAGAACTCAACATAGTTTCCGATATTTCAGAAATGATATGCGCATATTCTTTGTCACATATTAAATGAAAATTAAGAAATTGAGATAAAGGACAAATACCATGTGATTGACAAACTTATATTCTTAAATTTCTAATCTATTATCTTATAGCAACCATAATTTTACAATGCATGTCAACAGGTGCTTTACATATGTATTACACTCGCTTAAAAATCGAGTCAACTGCAAATAACATTGACCATGATTTACTGTCGTATTATGTGCTGGCAGATGTTTGATTTACTGATGACTCTTAAAAAAGTGCATATATTAAAATCTTCAGGCAGATCTGAATATGTGCAATTTGCAGCTGTGCTCAACTTATAAGACAGTATATACGGTTTTGCTTTTTGTCACATTTTCATTCGTGACACTGATATAATTTACACGTTTAAATTGTTTGCATAGTAAAGTCTGGACTAGGAGAATAGTGTGTCCTTACTTAAACAAAAGACACAAAACAAGCAAATGCTTTCCTGTTTCAACATAAAATTTCTAAAAAAAATATGGAAAAACAAGAAGATAATATAGCATAAAGAAAGGCTGAAAAGTAATTGACAATGAACTTTTTAAGAAAGGCAGGCATTAAAAACACGTGTCAGTTGGAAATTAGTGTCCATTGATATTATGTAATTGTGACAGTAACAAGGTAATTATTTCGAAAAAAGTGAAAAAATTCATGTGCTTTAAACAAGTACTGTCCTGATGTCAAAGTGTTTGCTTAGTAAACTGTTTGATTTGATTTGGTTTAGTGTTTAACGACACAGCAACACAGGTAGGGTATTTAGTGCCGAGGCAACTGGAGTAAAGTGCCTTGCCCATAGACACACCACAGTAAATGATCAAGGCGGATCTTATAGTAGGATTCGAACCCGCACCCTTTCGGTGAGTCCGGCACGCTAACCACTGAGCCACAGCGGTTCTGTTTAACTGTGTGTTATTGTTCTGTGCGTGCGTGTGTGTACGGATAGTAAAGCGCGTGTTGGAAGGAAACCCAATCAACTTCTTTCTTTTCTTCTTTACATCATTATCTAGGTTACATTTTGTACGCTCATTTGAGCTCGATCCCCACCCTGCGACCTGTCGTCCCACCCTTTGACCCTGTGGTCTCCACCATACGACCATGTACAACTCTTGATGCATCCATATGTAAAGGACATCAATTTAATTTTGTTTTATTTGTCTTCATGTAATCATTAACGATGACAACGACGATGATAATCATGCCGATGAGGACAACGATGATGGAGATGATGCGAAAGCTATGGCTATAGTAGTGAGGACGATGACAATTGCAACAACGACAACTAAAATAAAAATGATGATAATGAATCATAATTTACCTGTCTCGATTGTGGACGTTGAGCATGTCCCCGCGGTCTGTAGCAGATCCTTGACCCGGGCCGTCTTTTGTTATAATCGTCATGATACTGTGTGGACCAGGGGCGAGGTTGAGGCCATGTGGGGATTCGGCTGGAACGGGGTCGGGCTTGCGATGCAGTGGGCATTTCTGGACACCTGTCCTTTTCCTTCACCACACACAAATATGCTTTTTTCTCGATGTCGTCTGCTCTTCGCCACTCCCTGTCTACCTTGTCAATTACTTTATATGAAATATGCCTTAATCGATATGAACTTTTTCAAACAGCAAATGTCTGTTGAACTTCTAATGCGTTTCATTGTGTACACACAATACAACACATATACTTTCCATCTACACCAGAAATGACGTTATTATTTTGTTTTATTTACGACTCTCCAACGACAATAACTATGTCGCACTCGCTCGCTCTTGTGGTAATTTACAGCAATTTTCACAAACGGTAAAGGAAAGGTCGTGATGTCATGCGCCGTGAAAGGATTTAAATTCATTTCATATTTGTGTCAATTCAATGCCTGATAAACCTATGCAAGCGTTCAATTCATTTGCCTTTTGTTGTTCGTTGACAGGTTTGTGTTTCTTTTTATATTTAGTCGTTTAACAAACAGTCATAAAGTCCATTTGGAAATACATAAATATTTAGGAGCCTCTGGAAATATGGCTATTTTATGAGTTTTATATTTGCAGAGGACAAAACAAAACAATGTATTTAGAATGACTTACGTGAGGCATACTTTGAACAATACAACAAATTATATTAGCAACCGTGAGTACTGGGATATGGTATTAATCGCTGATTCTCAGTGCCGTTTTAATGTGGTTCCGTTATGATATGCAGACTATATTTGTATTCTGATCAGATTTAAACATAATTGTTTAAAAGGTTATTTAAAGTATTTTTCGTATATTTATTTCTCAGCTGTAGAAATATGGACGAACAGTTTCAAAGAAACGAAAACATCGGTTTAAATAAGGCAATATTTGGAGAAATTAATGCTTTTAAAGTCATTTCGGAAATTAATCGGGGTTTGCATACCTTAGACTGTGAAATGTATGACGCGCGCTATTAATAGTACTAACAAATACTCCCACAGATAGCAAGCTGTTCCATTTCTATCCATAGTAGATTCCTTGAGTAGATTTTCCTACTTAAAAGGAAAAGAATTTATCTCATAGTTTATGTGGACAATGGGGTTTTGCGAAAGCCAGGTGGTCAGCGTGTTTATTCAAAGTGTTATGTCCATTAAAACTGAAATAAATAAATACATGAATATTTAAATAAAGTTCTTGACGGGTGGAGGCGTGGAATCTTGACAGGAATCGTTCTGTCTGATGTAGGTATTCAAGTTAAAGAATCCTGTTTGGAACTTACGCCGCTTGTAGCAAAGTTGATTGCTAAATTTCTGTATCGAGGAAGACCGTTAACAGCGGAAAAAACAAAACACCCGAGAAAAAAACAACAAACCACCCCCCCCCAAAAAAACAACAAGAAACAAGAAAACAAAAAACACCCCCACCCCACCACAAAAAAATCCTAACAAAACATACCCCCAACAAACAAACAAAGAAACAAAAGACTCAAAGACCAATATAAAATGCAATTTGCTTAAGCAGATTCACGTATTATCACTTTTTGCTATGCCAGCTTTTAACAGAATATGAGTCTGCTCTTTTTCCTAACGGTCTTTTTGTCCTTATATTTCCTGGCAAATCTATGACAAGCATGCCGGGCACAATAACTCGTTTATTAAGTTTTAATTAGTACTTAAGAACCAGGAAAAGTTGTAAGGAAGTTTCACAATATGACGGCAACGACTCCACTGTCAGTAAACAGAAGATTTTGTTATTGTATAAATATATGAGAAATACCGACTTTACTTGCGTGAAAGACTGATCCAAATGCAAACTGCATTGATCCAAATGTGCCGTCGCGTAGAACCTGGTCTGCTAGCGCATTATGCGACGGTAGAGCAGGGTCTATATTGTTTGTAATTGGACCCGACTGATAGGCGAGTATATACAGAAAGTTATCATTGGACCCAACTGATAGGCGAGTATATACGGAAAGTTATCCTTGGACCGGACTGATAGGCGATTATATACGGAAAGTTATCCTTGGACCGGACTGATAGGCGATTATAAACGGAAGGTTTAGTATGAAAAATGTTCTTGCAAATTTATTTTTTATATGAACTTTCTTAACATATTCATAATTATGTGTAATCAATAGCCACATTTCCTTTCTAGAGTTTTGTGTTTCATATAATTACATGTGCATTCTGTTCGTGTTTACGCCATATTGGATCAGGCATTTTACACGCAAGAAACAATTCCCAGACTTTCATCACGATTATATATCAATACGTGGATAAAGTCGACATTTTCCGGGAAGATAATTTGGTCTTTAATTATTTGTAACGAGGTACAGAAGTCCTTTCGTAGGAATTCCTTGTACAACCCCTTGCGACTCTGGGGCAAAGAAATAGGACCCATGTCGTTAAATGCGACTAATGGTGACGGGAATTGTTGTGGTTCAGTGGTTAGCCTGTCGGACTCACAATGGAAAGAGTCCTGTTTCAAATCCTGCCGTTAGATCAGACCGTGTCGGTTACCCAGATGTCCTTTGGGGCAAGACACTATACTCTAAATACCAAGAACCTAAAAAAACCAACACATTTGTCTTGGTGGTCCGTATAACACCAAACGAATTACTTGTACACGAGTTGTATAGGCTGGCGATGGAGATCCAAACGGGAATCCTATATTAATAAGGGTTTGGGATTATGGGGACAAGATGGGAAATTCTCTGTTAAAAATGTTTCATTAGGTTTAACAGTACGGGTGGGGAATGCAGCATTGTAACATTACACGTATGTTAGGCGGGAAATATAACATTATGGGTCTGTTGAGCATCTAGCGGAAATTTTAAAATGACTCCATAATATTTGATTTCAAATGCGGCATTCTATTCTTAAAAAAATGACACCCTGGCATCTAACGGAAATTGGATATGGGAATGGGACTCTAGACCCAGACGGATTTTAAAATGGGAATAGCGATGCAGAACACAATAGGAATCAAACGGAAAATTAACATTAGACCACCTGTAATAGTTTAAAAATTTTACAGATGTTTCATCACATCACATTATATCGTGGTCAGCGTGATGCGTAACCATTTAGACTGACATATGGGCAAGGCTCAAAATACATTGCTGCCTACAAAGGATGAGACATGCTATGTTTGGGCGGCATGATTAGATTTTAAGTCGAGTCCGTTCGGATAGTGGTGAGACAGACTGGAGAGAGCAAAGTTAGCGTAAGGTTATGTAGAGGAAAATTACAAAGTTCAGACAAGCCAGAGACAATTTTTGGGAAGTCTTCGGCCATTGCAAATAGGTGTGTTAAAATGATATTTTCCAGAATAGTTATTAATAAAGGCGGAATAAAGAAAATTATTTTTGATTTTGATGGGAGTGTTAAAATTTTGGCTGTTAGAGAATACTGAACGACGATGTGTTTCCCAGATAAAATTCAATGTTCTGTTGTTGTTGTTGTTGTTGTTGTTCTGGGGTTTAACGCCATTTTCAGCACAAGATAGGCCATATATGGCGGCCAGTATAACTGGTGGAGGAAGAACCCTGGAAAACCCAGGAAAGAACCACCGACCCACGAGAAGCTACTGGCAGGCTCTCCCACGTACCCACGCTAGCCGAGTTCAATGTTCTAAGTCATTACTCTTGTGAAATTCGGCAGTCCAAGTTCGTCTGCCGGAATGAGTGCAGACAAGAACCAAGTTACGGTCGACGACCCGAAGAAAATGCAGAGAGAGAAAGAGAGAAAGGTGGAGGGGGGGGGGGCAAAGCTGACCTGTCACCCTTCAGTGATTTGGAAAGGACCGGAAGTAGCCAGATTATGCAAACATGCATCATGCACTCTTTAATATCATGAAATTTGTTTATCGGTATTACAGAACGCTTAATTGTATTTCTAATATATTTTCTAAGTCTAAATCTAAGAGAAAGTATATTCAGAATGAGAGAGAGAGAGAGAGAGAGAGAGAGAGAGAGGGAGAGAGAGTAAAAGGTTAAAGCATTTTTTATAACAAAAACAGTAAACACATTTTATCTAACTCAACATTTAAATAAAATAAATTTTAAAACGAAATAAGCCCATCTAATGCTACCTGAGACCCAAGTTTGAAATAACCTATTGGTACAAAGCTTATTCAAGTTCTATTATTGACTATCTACTATTCATCACCCATCCCTATAATATATTTTAGAACTTGGAAAGTACAAGGGTTGTTCCTGTTCTATTTTTATAGACCTGAAGATAGGTATCGGTAATGGGCCGCCGTCTGTGATTCACATGGACAAAGGGAAATGTAACGTTAACAATAGTTTAGCATGTGTGGGGACTGTCTGCGGACCATGGAACTTTAACGTGGGAATAGCACTATGGCATTCAACGGGAATCTGACATTGCGGGACTTTGTGGCCTTTAATGAGAAACATAATGTTGAATGGACCAATAATTAAGTGTAGGGCCGGCAAATTTGTAACATTTGTCACAAACCTGATGAATGAACATATTGAGATTGACACTAAAAGTCTTTGAAATACAATTTACTGCCAGTATAATACACATAGCAATGTTTAGTAATTGAAAATCTTAAACTCCTCTTCGGCTTCATACAGGATTTAAAGATGACAAATCTATGTATGGATATTTCTAAAATAGGATTTCCCCATAACCCAATACACCCACAAAAATAGTGAGATTATTTTAATTTCCCCTTGTCGCCATATTGCCACAAACAACAACAATAACAACAACAATAACACCAAAACCCAAGAAACAATGGCGGCCAAATGTTAATTTCCCGTTCGACGCTAAAATCCAAAGACTCTTTTTTAAAATAACGATTCCTGTTTCGGTCTCGATCGCCATTCACATGTAAAATTTCCGTTTTGGTCCAATGGTGCCATCCCCCTGGTAAATTCCCTTTAGAGGTCATTGTTTAGGATAGTATTTGAAACAAAATAGTTTAGCCTTTGTGTTAAATTCCTACTAGAGGTCAGACTGTGGACCATTACGAATGACCATGAACCGCTACAAGAGTACCGTGAACGGAATGTTATGCACATTGCGTGCCGTCTTCGCTAGCCAAGGTTCCGATGTGATATCCCTATCTACACCTTGGCGTTTCGATCAGATAATTATGTGCTTCGGGTCTGCCACCGCAACCAGTCAAAGATAAGTTGTTCAAATTTGAACACCGTTCCTACACGATCGAGACAAAGGGAGTACACGACTTGAATGGAATGATAAATAAGCAATGTTCCAGTGCCAGTCCATGTTTGCACAAATACCGTTCACTCAAATACACCTATGATGGTTTCCCTCTGTTACATAGTCATACTTTCGATATTACAGTTCCATAGTATCCTTTTTATGTCAATTGCCCTCGCCATTTTCGGCCGATGTACAATGCACCACGCTGTTGGTTAGTTGGCATTATGTACTAAGAGAGGCAACTCATGAGATCCAAGAGATGTCGCTAGGACAAAGCACCAGTACGTATGTTCGATCCGCCAAGATGTAGATAGGATTATCATATCGGAACCATGGCTAGCGAAATTGTTTAATGGTGCCTCAGAGAGAATTCTTCCTTACCCCAAATGCAAGTCATCCACAAACTTTGGTCCATGTATGTGCTTTAGGGCTAATGTTTTGCAGAAACCATGTTTCGTCTTTCAATCACAATGACCTTGACCTTTGACCTTTTGACATCTTAATCGATATGGTTCAATTGCAGTTCTTCCTTAGCCCATATGCTAGCCATCCACAAAGTTTGGTAAATGTAGCTGACAGTTACTTAAATTATTGTGCAGAAATCGGTAACAGACGAACAGACGGACAAGGTCAGAATTCAATACGTATAGCGAAAGTATACAAATATGGGGGCTCCGAGTGGCCGAGTGGTCTAAAGCGCTCTCCGTTACGGATCACTGCCATCTCACCTCTGTCTGCGTAGGTTCGAGTCTCGGATTCGGCCAATGTGGGTATGTGAGAAAGCTTGCCAGTAGCTTCTCGAGGGTCGGTTGTTCTTTCTGGGGATTTCCCGGTTTCTTCCTCCACTATTAATACTGGCCGCCATGTACATCCTATCGTGTGCTGAAAAATGGCGTTAAACCCTACAACAACAACAACAAGAACAACAAATATGACTTGTTTTATAGCGGCATAGATCAATGAATTTACTAAAACATTCAACGCTTGTTAACACAGTAAACAAATTACCGTTGTCAAGAATAAACATCCATTAATGAACAAGTAGGTAGGTAGGTTAGCTGCTTATGTCTCTGTAACTCTGTGTATATATTTGTCACCACGAGGGTGTGTGGGTGTGTGATTTGGATTTTTAACGTAGCTTTAACAAATTTTCAGTCATATCGCTACGATGTCTGCAGTGTGGCAGTTTTTAGTGATGTCTAGCACTGGGG
Source organism: Sinohyriopsis cumingii (assembly GCA_028554795.2). NCBI lineage: Eukaryota > Metazoa > Mollusca > Bivalvia > Unionida > Unionidae > Sinohyriopsis > Sinohyriopsis cumingii. Next base: position 121,180,186 of record CM068827.1, read on the forward strand.
CATCATGCCGAAGACATGTGGCATGATGTCCCACCCAATCACATTATCCTGACACCGGGCCGACTAGTCCTAACATTAACCTCTTAATGCTGAGCACCAAACGAGGCAGCTGTCAGTACCATTTTTGTAAGTCTTTGGTATGACTCGGCCGGGGACCGAACCCACGATCTCCCGCATCCGAGGCGGACGCTCTAACCACTAGGCCACCGGAGCGGTCTGACACCACGAGGGAGTGAAACGCAAAGGCAGACCGCTATTACTGTTATGTTGACTGTTTATGCCATGTTTCATAACAACAGCGGAGAAATCACAGAATTTTGCTTATGGAAAACAAGTACATTGACTCGAACATTTAGAAAGCAAAATAACCTTCCAGAGTTACCTCCCTTACTATCCCCAATCGGACATGGACTGTTCTTATTTCCCAACGCAGGTTTGCGAAGCTTCTCTGTCATGTTATAACTATATTACATGAAATATTATGGTGTACAAGTATTCCTTACCTAGTCTTTTTCAAAGATCTATTGTTTGGCAATGAATTTTTAAATTAAAAAAAAATATTGTTATTTTTAATCATAGTACTATAGACAGTGTTTCCACTTCTGTATTCGTTTCAGGTCCGTTTTATCGCATAAAACAAATAAATATTTTTCTAGTGGCATTTTTATACATTCTTACCCCCACCCCCATTCTAAGTAAATATGGGCTACATAGAATTTCATCGATACAAGCATCCATCGTACTAGATTTGTGTTCCTGAGATTATAACTCTAACACAATTTTGTTTTATTATACTTTGTAAATGGTAAGATTCCATAGCACTCTCTAAGCTGAGAATTATAAGTTCGTCGTAGATTCTGAAAAATGGCAAATAACATACGTTTACAGTGTTAGAAACACAACGAGCGCGAACGTCTTATCTTCAATGCTATGTAAATAAACAGTTATGAAAACGTAACTGCATTATGTATTTAGCGGAAGAACTGGCTGTTTTTAATATACGTAGCCCTTTCAGCAGGAAGAGAGTTCCTTAAGCAAACACTGCATCCAATACGGTGGTTCCATCTGGAAAACACGTTTCCGAAATAAATTAATATAGTAGAAACATTTGGTTCAGAAGTCCAAGTAAAATTCAGGGATATTATTTCGACGAAGAGCAGTAGTGAAGGGGGATACTATACGTACAATGGGAATTAGCATTACAGACCCCCCCTTGGGAACATATACGTACAAGGGAAATTTAACATGGCGAAAAATCGTGGGTCAATATACGTACAATGGAATTTAACATGGGAATAAATCGTGGGTTAATATACGTACAAGGGGAATTTAACATGGGAATAAATCGTGGGTCAATATACGTACAAGGGGAATTTAACATGGGAATAAATCATGGGTCACTTTTACGTACAAGGGAAATTTAACATGGGGAATAGATCGTGGGACTGTCTAGGGACAATGGAAAATTTAACATTACGGAAACCCCTGGGGGATATAGCCTCAAGGGAATTTAACATATGGAAATTGAACATGGTGGATCTGTATAGCGTCAAGGGGAATTGAACATGGTGGGACTATCTAGGGACAATGATGGTAGAGGGTCAAACACAACAGAGACAGAAACATACATACACTAGTACAAGCGTGGGATTTATATATAAAGCATTACCAAGACCTGAAATCTTGCTGGGGTGTTCAAAAATTTGCATAATTGTAATGATGCTATAAATAGCTATAATCAAGGAAATGCTCAACGACAAAATGGATGTGACTAAAAGTAACGTTAAAATGACCAAATTGTCCCAGAATTTAAAGGAAAATAAACATATCCCCGAAAATTAAGTTACAATGGTTTAGACTAAAATGGATAAAATTAGTAACTACTTACAATATCAACTTCTGTGACGATCGTGGATAAATACCTATGTATCTATAATCAGCTGAAATTCCTATGAAATCCCACTATCTATTTATAGCTCCAACTTGTGGGTTTTTCCTTTGGAAAATCCCACTATCTTTTTATAGCCTCAGCTTGAGTGACGTTCCTGTTTATGAATTCTAGTATATATGTATAGCTACAAAATGTGGAAATCCCCAAGTCGATATTTATAGTCTCAAAATTTCCAGCGTCAGTGACGTCACTGTACTGAACACTAGGGGATAAATGGCAACAGTGTTGCAAGTGGCTGACCTGAATACGCGCTACTGTAGGTAGGTAGGTAGAGTGTATCTGATAGGGATAAAGTGAGTTTTATAGGGACAAACAGAGACCAATACACACACACACACAACATACGCGCGCAGACACACTCACACACACACACACACGCACGCACGCACACACACACACACACACACACACAGACAGGGAAGAGGAAAAAACAAACCCCAAATATACTGTCAACACAGAAGGGAGATAATGCAAACCCCAAATAAACTATCCACACAAACGTACGCGAACGCATACAAACCCCAAATATACTATCAACACAGAGTGAAGAAGAAAAAGTTTTTTGAAAGCACCTAAGCCCTCACCTGCAATGACCAACTCTGCCAAACACCTACACCCCACCCCTCCCCACCCCCACTCCCAACACTACAAAACCCATTTAACCCGTTATTTTATGGCATCAGTGTGTGATTTAGGAAACATCAAGACACAAAATGATGGATGAATAGACTGACTATTGTTTACCGACTTGCATGCCTAAAGAGCGTGCGTGAAGGAAAACATCCTTCCATTTCAATTCTAACTAAAACATGATCCAGAGGGATAGAGAGAGGTGAAAGAGCACAATTTCATAAAGTGTGAGTAAAAAACAAAACACGCCATCCTTATTATACAATGTCAAGACCAAGAGACACTTACGTTTTCTTTCTGGTCTATTCTCTTTTAGAAGGTAGTATGAAATTTCACATCAGGGCCAACGCATCGGCTCACATTGTCAATTTTTCCATTTCCATGTCTTTACTGGCACAAGTTCTTCATCATCTTCAATTTCTTCTTCTTCTGAATCCCTCTTCTCTGTTTCGTCTTGTTTTTGTTTCTTCTCTTTTCTCGTAGGGCACTCTGAATTCCAGTGTCCTTTCTCCTGACAACGATATTAGGTATCTTGACTTTTGTCTCTCTTTCTTAGACGAAGCAGGTATTCTGGAGACAAATACCCATTTACCTTTGCAGATATAGCAAACTTCATTAGCACTTACACACTTTCGTTTGACTCTCATCAAATCAACGACCAAAAGAGTAAGTTTTGTTGCCACTTTCGCCTGTGAATTATGCTTTCGTATGACTTTTAGCAAATATTTGACCAGCAGGTCGATCTGTGCTGACTCTTCCATCTTCTTGATCGTTTGAGAGCGGAATGAATACTCTGACGCTAAGACACTCTCCTTATATACAGAGACCTGCCGCGTATGTAACTTAGTCAAATGTAATTTTGCAATAAGATGAAATGATTTCATTGAGGAAGTAAAAGGCAATGATGTACCGTATCACCTCACACAAAACCTGAAGTGTTAGTTCAAATCCGTGTCAGCGATTTCGAAGACGAGTCCTGAATCAGGACTCGTGGTTTTGTGGCATAATTGGAGAGCATTGATTAAAGCCCAGTTATGTCGTCTTCGAAATCGCTGACACGGATTTGAACTAACACTTCAGGTTTTGTGTGAGGTGATACGGTACATCATTGCCTTTTACTTCCTCAATGAAATCGTTTCATCTTATTGCAAAATTACATTTGACTAAGTTACATACGCGGCAGGTCTCTGTATATAAGGAGAGTGTCTTAGCGTCAGAGTATTCATTCCGCTCTCAAACGATCAAGAAGATGGAAGAGTCAGCACAGATCGACCTGCTGGTCAAATATTTGCTAAAAGTCATACGAAAGCATAATTCACAGGCGAAAGTGGCAACAAAACTTACTCTTTTGGTCGTTGATTTGATGAGAGTCAAACGAAAGTGTGTAAGTGCTAATGAAGTTTGCTATATCTGCAAAGGTAAATGGGTATTTGTCTCCAGAATACCTGCTTCGTCTAAGAAAGAGAGACAAAAGTCAAGATACCTAATATCGTTGTCAGGAGAAAGGACACTGGAATTCAGAGTGCCCTACGAGAAAAGAGAAGAAACAAAAACAAGACGAAACAGAGAAGAGGGATTCAGAAGAAGAAGAAATTGAAGATGATGAAGAACTTGTGCCAGTAAAGACATGGAAATGGAAAAATTGACAATGTGAGCCGATGCGTTGGCCCTGATGTGAAATTTCATACTACCTTCTAAAAGAGAATAGACCAGAAAGAAAACGTAAGTGTCTCTTGGTCTTGACATTGTATAATAAGGATGGCGTGTTTTGTTTTTTACTCACACTTTATGAAATTGTGCTCTTTCACCTCTCTCTGTCCCTCTGGATCATGTTTTAGTTAGAATTGAAATGGAAGGATGTTTTCCTTCACGCACGCTCTTTAGGCATGCAAGTCGGTAAACAATAGTCAGTCTATTCATCCATCATTTTGTGTCTTGATGTTTCCTAAATCACACACTGATGCCATAAAATAACGGGTTAAATGGGTTTTGTAGTGTTGGGAGTGGGGGTGGGGAGGGGTGGGGTGTAGGTGTTTGGCAGAGTTGGTCATTGCAGGTGAGGGCTTAGGTGCTTTCAAAAAACTTTTTCTTCTTCACTCTGTGTTGATAGTATATTTGGGGTTTGTATGCGTTCGCGTACGTTTGTGTGGATAGTTTATTTGGGGTTTGCATTATCTCCCTTCTGTGTTGACAGTATATTTGGGGTTTGTTTTTTCCTCTTCCCTGTCTGTGTGTGTGTGTGTGTGTGTGTGTGTGCGTGCGTGCGTGTGTGTGTGTGAGTGTGTCTGCGCGCGTATGTTGTGTGTGTGTGTGTGTATTGGTCTCTGTTTGTCCCTATAAAACTCACTTTATCCCTATCAGATACACTCTACCTACCTACCTACAGTAGCGCGTATTCAGGTCAGCCACTTGCAACACTGTTGCCATTTATCCCCTAGTGTTCAGTACAGTGACGTCACTGACGCTGGAAATTTTGAGACTATAAATATCGACTTGGGGATTTCCACATTTTGTAGCTATACATATATACTAGAATTCATAAACAGGAACGTCACTCAAGCTGAGGCTATAAAAAGATAGTGGGATTTTCCAAAGGAAAAACCCACAAGTTGGAGCTATAAATAGATAGTGGGATTTCATAGGAATTTCAGCTGATTATAGATACATAGGTATTTATCCACGATCGTCACAGAAGTTGATATTGTAAGTAGTTACTAATTTTATCCATTTTAGTCTAAACCATTTTAACGTTACTTTTAGTCACATCCATTTTGTCGTTGAGCATTTCCTTGATTATAGCTATTTATAGCATCATTACAATTATGCAAATTTTTGAACACCCCAGCAAGATTTCAGGTCTTGGTAATGCTTTATATATAAATCCCACGCTTGTACTAGTGTATGTATGTTTCTGTCTCTGTTGTGTTTGATCCTCTACCATCATTGTCCCTAGATAGTCCCACCATGTTCAATTCCCCTTGACGCTATACAGATCCACCATGTTCAATTTCCATATGTTAAATTCCCTTGAGGCTATATCCCCCAGGGGTTTCCGTAATGTTAAATTTCCCATTGTCCCTAGACAGTCCCACGATCTATTCCCCATGTTAAATTTCCCTTGTACGTAAAAGTGACCCATGATTTATTCCCATGTTAAATTCCCCTTGTACGTATATTGACCCACGATTTATTCCCATGTTAAATTCCCCTTGTACGTATATTAACCCACGATTTATTCCCATGTTAAATTCCCTTGTACGTATATTGACCCACGATTTTTCGCCATGTTAAATTTCCCTTGTGCGTATATGTTCCCAAGGGGGGTCTGTAATGCTAATTCCCATTGTACGTATAGTATCCCCCTTCACTACTAAGAGCCTATCAAAATAGTTTCGAACATAATGCATCGCAGTTAGAAAAATGTTTCGATCGAACCTCTTGTAATCCATTAAAATAATTTCGTTATAACCATAATTCCCCTTATCCACATTATTGTCGATACATACGAGAATTCACGTTTCATTAACTGTAAACCAATAATTATTAACACAAAATTCACTCTACACTCAAGGGAACAAAACAACAATAGCGGGAAACTCGCTCGACCTTAGCGCAAAAGTCACTAATGATTCAAAGCATGGAATTTAAAATGAGAAATAAGTCACAGAAATCAGTCACAGAAATCAACCCAGTAGGATTTTCTGCCTGAGGTAAGGGAGTAAAAGTCAAGAAACCACGATTTTTAAATACATACAGGGAAACAAAAAGAAGATAAACCTCATTCTAAATTCATTGAAATTTTCTTTGTTTATTTTTAGGGAAATACCCAGTATATCAAACTCGATAGGACAAAGGGGAAAATGACGTAAAAGCCTTTGACATTCGAAAGCAAGAGAGGGTTTCTTTAGATGATAATGCTGATGTTTGAGGGTTTACAAAGATGTTTGTTAAACTTTCATTCCCTGCGTCGGATGTAAGAGAGTTATGATCGCTTAGAAATGAAAAATGCTGGTATTATAGAGGAATTTAGTTCAATTCTTGCACTTTGATAGTGTTATTTGACTGTGAAGATGACCACTGAACTTTTAGTATTTGATTGCGAAGGAGGGTAAAAGAACACACAGGAATTAAATGTATAAGTCTCGTTTCCAGTGAATAAGCAAGGTAAGATCGGAACGTACTAAATACATGTTATAACAAATTTTTCAGTCAACAAAGACAGAAGGCACCAGAAAATATAGAGAAAAAACCCAAAGAAGACCAGAAAGATACGATCGAGTAAGCTGTTATGTGAAAGACTTCATGATTATAATTTGTTTGTAAGTACATGAGTGTCACTTTATGACTACGGCTCCTAACATTTGGATGCTGTGAATCACAATCAACCATACACTAATTAGAAATTATCAACTAAGAAACACAGGCGACTGCACAGATCCCTTAGTGAACAGTTCCGCATTCACAGGCGATTGCAACGAGTAGTTAATAGTTCCCCAGTCACAGGTGACGCACACAACCTTCAGTGAACAGTTACACATTCACATTTAGCCACTATCATAGTCTATTGATGATGCTCTGGTTTTGTTATCACTTACTATTATTACTGTTTATGCTACCACTACTACTACTACCTCTGCTACTACTACCATTGCTATTGCTGTCAGTTTCCTCCTATTACTAGACGTCTTTCCTGCAACAGTGGTTATTTCTCTAGAATTAGCTTTTTCTTAAAACACGTCAACAACTCATCCCCATATCATGAAAATACTTTACTTGTTCTATCAGGAACTACAGTCTTCAGTTCCGAACTATATTCATGTGTATCGACTGAGAATGGCGTTTTTCTTTTATAGTTGTGCAAATTTCTTCCAAACCTTTATTCCACGCTAGTAATATTAATTTAATTAAGATTATGTTAGTAATTTCTCTTTAAAAACTGCAAACTATTCTACAATGTGGATCTTCTGGAAATAAAAGATCTTACCGTGGGTCCAAAAAGATTACCGTCTGTACTCGCTTACAGGTTGAGTCCAGCTGCAAATTTCAAAGACCGAGAGCTGCCATCGCATTATGCACCGGAAAATCTGTCTATGATGTTTGCCTGGAGTAATCAACAGAAGAAACAGATGTGGGTATTTGTTTGTTTACAGTTGGACTCAATTTATAAGCAAGCATACCTCTTTGCGAGGTATAAGTATTTAAGTAAATCCCTGAGTGTTCAATGAATATTCGGTGAATGTGTTTAGTATATGAGTTTTGTTATGTGTATATGTGTATGCCTAAATTCTTAGAATTTGTCTTTTTGAAAAGCATTCACATGAACCAGAAAATGTTTGCAATAGTGAGAATTTGTGAACAAAACATTGATAGTTGAGTTAATATCATATACCAATATTCAGGATCTTGACACCAGGTCACCTTTGATTTCTTTTCATGCATGTAAATCTTTCGATTTGTACCATTCCTTTAGACCGTCTTTACGGCAGCTCTTATCCCACAGTTTCCGGTACAAACAACACCAGGAAGGTTACAAACAAAGACATGACCCCATTACAGCTCCAGAAGCCCAGAGCGCCCTCTCAGCCTCAAAAAGGCACACATCATCAATCACCATTATCTGTATATTTAATACAGTCTAATACTTCTGAGACCCAAAATAAGAAGCTAGAGCAATATGACCTGTACAAGCTGTAGACATCAAACGAATACCTTCTGTGTATAATCAACTATATCTACCTGTACATATGCTGCTAGTAGATTGCTAGTACAGCTGAGGCACACTTTTACGATAGACTGTTGTGTACCTATTAGCCACTAAACTCAGCAGATATTTTTTGTTTCTCCAAACAATTAGACTAAAATGCAAACCTTGTGAAATTCTGATGTGTTTGTGGTATAAATGCCTAAATATTGTAGTTAAATTTTGTGATCATTTTATCTTTCTATTTTTCCCTCATCCATATGGCACTAACAAACAAATAAACCATTCATTCTAACTGCATGACCACTTCCTTTCTAAAAGGAAACTGTATCTACACAGTGAAGCTGACTTACACCAATCACATTACCAACTTACTTTTTACTGGCACGAGGTGTCATTTCACCGGTCAATCTCTTGTGATAACCAGGTATACCGTTACTGGACTAAACGATTAGAATGAAGAATTGTACTCAGAATATTAGAATTTTGCTAAAATAATGATACTCCCCTACATGCCAAGTTTCTTGCAAAAGGCACAAGTATTGCCCCGTCTCTAACAAATGCAGAATATATTCTGAGGCCAAAACTTCTTCAAGGTAAATTAACAATATTTTGTTTCCACCAATTATATTCGTACGTAGATCTTGCAAAGTGAGCTTCCATATATCTCTTTGAACAAAATTATGACACTAATTTATACATCATGTATTCATCTTGGATTAATTGGAAAATTGTATACACAGAAAGATGTAGTCGTATCGTATAAGGTGTCACTGGTGGACAGAAGAAGAAGAGAAATAGCAGTTTAATCATGGGTGGATTGTTGAAATTGACAGTAGTGTGTTATACAGAATATCATTTGAGGTACAGTTGAATGAAAATAAGACAATGCCATGAAATAATAAAGATGTAATTATACAGAACACATTACGATTTACAATGTCGGAAAATATAGCAAAGCGGCGATTGTTCAGAAATTGCAAAGATGTGATTATGTAGACCATATTACGATTTACAATGCCGTGAAATTGCAACTCTGTGATTACACATAACATATTACGATTCATTTATGGGAAATCTTGCTTCGCAAACTCTATTAAATGTTCGAAACTAAATACAAAGAATATTTTTATAAGAATTGTTTTACAAAGAGACTTTAAGTTTTTGTGATGATAGTAATGTGTTTTGAAAGATTCAAACTTCATACAGTTTAATATAACGGCCTTCATACTAATATATTAATAATATAATATTAATTAATTAACCACAACGCAAAATGTATTACCAATGTATGCTAATATTCGCAACACAAGCTGTATCAAGTCATATTAATATGTTATCCATAATGGAAAATTTATTACATCATACCAATATATTGTCCGTAACACAAACTATATTACATCATACTAATATTCGCCACAATAAAAAACTGTATTTAATTATATTAATATCATTTTTACAAAACAAACTGTATTACATTCTACTAATATTATGGGGGGGGGGGGGAGAGGCTCCGAGTGGCCGAGTGATCTAAAGCGCTCTCCGTTACGGATCACTGCCATTTTCACCTCTGTCTGCGTGGGTTCGAGTCTCGGATTAGGCCAATGTGGGTATGTGAGAAAACTTGCCAGTAGCTTCTCGAGGGTCGGTGGTTCTTTCCGGGGATTTTCCGGGTTCTTCCTCCACCATTAATACTGGCCGTCATGTATAGCCTATCGTGTGCTGAAAAATGGCGTTAAACCCTACAACGACAACAACTAATAGTATCCATAGTATAAATGTATTTGAATGTATTTATGATTGGATAATATAAGCTTCCTATCTGTAGGCTATAACTCTGCTGTTATAGAGGAGCCCATCTTTAGGTGAGTGACGGCTGTTCAAGTAATCTCCGTTGCAGCGTCTCCATCTGTTCGAAACTAAATACAAAGAATATGATATAATTGTTTACAGATACTGAACTAAGAAAATTTCATCAATTATAAAAGAAAGAAGTTAAGATAGGCAGACTTGCAACACATTGTGAAATTATAAGCAGAGAGATGTATAACTCTTATGATTAATGTACTCAAGGTTTATGTCATGTTCAATCAGTTTTAGGTTTACGAAATATTTCAAGAATGCACGCTATTAATGACCTTGTTGGCATTTTTCCCTCTGTACAGACAGTTTTCTTTGATGCTTGAGAACTCGTTATAATTATAGGTACAGTCTGATAACACTCTCATTGTATTGGATGGTTAGTTGATGATGTCGTTAAAAAAGAACTGCAGCAGTTTGTTTTTTTTAAATCGTCAAATGAAAAGCCTATGGAACCTTACTTGCAATGGATGGTCAAATCACTCTAATGTTTATTTCAGAAAATAGAAACCAAAAGCTCCTACACTGTGTATCTATTTCAGATAACACCATTCCACTGTAATGTAATAAAAAATAAATTTTCTCTTAGTTGTCATGTGTTTATGTACATATCGATATATGTCTGCAAGCACGTACGTACACTTGCATGTGTACATATATGTCTGTGTCTGTCTGTCTCTTGGTTGAAATTATATATGCCACATACAGAATATGCCAGCTCTCGATTATCAGTGTAGCCAACTATAATAAAGTTTACAATAATTGTATTATGGCCTGATTGGTTTCATGAAGCGATAGTTTTTCTATATGAAACCGCTGATTGTATATTTCTTACTGAAGTATTACAAAAATTGAAGACAGAGAAGCCGGTATTTACAGAGAAGACAGAGAAGCCGGTATTTACATTTATAACTGGTTTGTTACAATTTTGGTATCGTATTGTAATGACGTCGTTATTATTATTCCTCAGGGTCAAGATACAGTTTTAGAATACGGATTTGGTTAGGTTTACGATTAAGACGATGATCCTAGTTTATGATGGCAAGTCTACTTTATATATATAAAAAAAGCACAAGCCTATCCATGTCATAGTGGGTTTGAATCGGTTTGAAGTTTTGGTCTTCTTGGGATCCACAGTGATATTGCTCCTAACGCCTTCAGGTATTTCCTGTGGAACGTGTCCAGGCGGTGCTTCCACATTTGTGTGGATGTTATGTCTCCATGGTTTCCAATAGATTGGTTTCAACGCATCCAGCTTTAATATGTGTCCGACGTAATATGAAATTAACACTCACTGAGACATTCACAATACCAAAATATTCATTCTTATTATTTTCCACTAAATATATCTGCATAATGATCTTTATAATATGCCATTCACACATCAGCTCCTGACTGCTCCAATTCTTCTCTTGTCCAATTTGTTTGTATTGTGACCCTTTTCATCCAGATTATTTTTTGTGTGTGCTTTAGTTTTGCCCCCTCTGTTGTTTCTTAAACATTAATGGTCACAGAAAATGGCTTTTGATCAAGTTTAGTTCTCAAGACTACAGGAAAAATAGTTAAGTTATGTTGGTACAATCTAGTCATTGTTGCAATTACTGTATATCTAATCTCTCAGAGTGAAACAAAAGTACCATTAAGATTAATGGTACAAAAGCACAATACTGTAAATTTATTACCGAGTAAGAAGATTGAATAATACCATTAGGCTCAGTTTTTGTACTAAGATTCGTAAGCATTTCATACATTTTTATTAAAATATGGACATCACAAGGCATAAATCATGGTCATTTTCGTCTCTGTGAGACAAGTCTTGGCATCTTTTAACATTATAGTGTTTGAGGTTTGTCGCGACACATCTTTGCTGACGGCCGCAACCCGGCCGATTGCTAAATGCGCTTTTCTTCCAGATCAATCCGCCGCGTCATAGACGATTTAGGCGCATATCACGAAGTGGGGACGATAGTTCTGTGAATGGCATCAACATGCCAGTTTGTAACCTCTGAGCAGCATAACCTTACAATCAAGAGTCGACATGACGATAGTTGGCTGCCAAAACCTATTCATTTCTTCGCTTTGCAGTTTCATTTTTAGTTGTAACATTTCCTGGGCATATTTGTTCCCAAACTGTCGCTTGGCTCTGTATGCCAGCCGCTCCCTGCCTGACGTGCACGCAGTGCTTGGCCAAGAACTGTGGCACGGCACCCATAAACAACCTGGTTCAACCTGCAGCGATTTGGACCATGTTAGCGGTCACGTTTGGAGTGTGTGTTCCTTCCAACCTTATGATGCGGCAGAAACAAGAGGTCGGCTTGATATACCTCGTTAGATACTAAAGGATTAAATTGAGAGATTCTGTTGGAAGGACATTTTGCAACATGGTATGTTTTTTGCGCCACGCCATAGGAACATCTTGTGAGACTTTAACGGCTTCTACCAGCCTTTTTTTTTTTACCGCTGCCACACCCTTCCAGTAACCGTACTAACGCTGCGAATTATCGATTACGTTTTGTTCTCAAACATGACCACACACAAATAATTGCTACTTTCGCAGATGTCGTTTAGCTTGTGGCAGGGTTAGAAGTACTATCATTGCCTGGAACCATGAAATAGTTTTGTTTGAGGTCTGAGCTGATCTTTATAGAGTAGAGTACGTGGTTTATTCGTTACAGCGACAGTACGTTTGGAAAGATACTTCATGTCAACGTTCCTGGAGATACTGTGGGATACAATATGACGAAGGGGCGGCCAGGTTCACAATGTGTAGGGACCACAATATCACGATTTAAGAACCGTTAGTAGGAATTATTGGATCATAACCATTGTTTACGACAATGAAAGCAACAAAAGTGTTTTCGTTCATAAGCCTACGACAATCGTAGTAATAAATACCCCATCATTCAACAATTAATCCTAACCTTTATCAGATTTAATGCAACCGAAAATATTCATTATGGAACAAGTAGTACCTTAATTAAAATTAATTAAGTTGGGGTGAGTCTTACAGAGATCTGAGTACTGCTTCCTGAGGGAAACCACATTGGCGTAGATTACGTGAAGGCGGCTATTCGTTTACGTGGTTCTGAAGTATTTGGCAATCGGCTGCTAACATTTCTGGGCCATCGTTTCCTTCTTGCAGATACAGCGCACGGCCACGAGGTTGTCGTTATCAGCACGGCCAGCGCAGCAAGAGGGCTGACAAAAGGTTCGTGTACTGTATGACTAAGAGAACTACGTCAGTTGCTGAGGTTACAGAGATAAAGGGGTCATATTTGCATCACTGGAATTCAACGTTAGACCTCAAATCATTTACACTCAACAAAACTACCCCCTTACTGAGCACCGAATTATACTTAACCTTCACAGGAGTCGGGGTGATGAAAACGTTTGTATCACTTTTAATCCATGTAAACGGGTTCTTATTAGCACATAATGGCAGTACTGTCGTTTGGCTAACGCCTCATACAAAAGCTCTACGAACTAGCTTTGCGTCTGTTTTGCCGCCAAACATACAATCAGATGCTTGGGCTCACCATTAACGCACAGCTAACGGTATTCTCAACAACTGTGACCACTGCTGACTTGCTGCTCAATGGCAGCAGCGATTAGAACTCACGTAGGGTAAAACACGCCCAAAAGCAAGCTATGGAAGAGAAACCAGGTGTAAGCAAGGAACATGAATCATTAGTGCTACATGCTAATCATGTCACCGACGACGGAGTATTAGAGAAGCTCGTACAAGTTCATGGTGGAAGAGTATTTACGCCAACTTGGGACTGACACGTGCCGTTTCAGATGTTTTATATTGTGGTGGAAGAAAGATGGAAAGCAGATGGAAACTGAGTTGTGGGGGTACCACAAAGACCTTAAACCAAACCGGGGCCAGGTGGGTGTTACTGCGCTTTCGCTGAAGTAGCAAAAGCTACAAGTACAGCCTTAATGAGGTTGAGGGCGCTATTGTTACTGCAATGCCGATGTTGTAGTTGACAATACGATCTCGCCAATAACGTTTTTTCCTTGAGCGTATTTAGGGTCCTGTAACACGGGTGGAAAAAAAACAGAGTTATATTCGAAAAATGCCGCGCCACAGTAATTAGCCAAAATAACAAATAATCGCTTGACAAGCGTATTGGCAGGCGCATTAAAGACCGGGTGATTTCCGGATCCTAATATATTAAAGGAAATGATATATTCTTTCACTCATCGTACACCACAGCGATCGGTCGATATAGGAACTAAACCATACCTCGTCTGATCATTGAAACATTTTAGCACGCTTAAAATGTAATGCCGCTATACCATTAACTTGTTATTGCAGCTGATGCACAAGGTTTACGCCTGAAAAATACCAGAAGTTGAGAACACTAAATGTTCTGAGTCTGAACAGCTGGGCTGCGGCCTGCTGTCGATATCCGGGGCTTTCGTTAGTCGGTGGCTGAACACGAAGACTAAAAGACACAATGAGATTCTGTCCAAGATACTGCACGATAACTCTATCTTCGATCATCGTATCGGACAACGAACATGACGGATGAATCAACAAAATAATGAGCAAAACATAATTACATGTAATTTTGCTATCATCATTATTACAAACGTCAGAACCATCATCATCATATCACGTTGCTGAAGCAACAAATCAGCAATGTCATGAACCGACCGTTTACTTTTCCAAGGGCTCTATGTGTTTTGGAGAAGAAGAAAAAAATGAGACCCTAAAATAGATTGAAAAAAGTGCTTTGCTCTGATTTGTCCGTCATATTATGTTGGAAGTTCTTCATTCTGAGATTAAGGAAGAAAACCATATCTCGTCTAAACCTTAAAATGGTCGGTCCATAACTATCGGTACTGGACTATAACTGGGTGCAGGCGTATTCCTTTATGGAGGTTAACAATACATGGAAATTAAATAGAAACAATACAAATATAATGCCATTTATTTCAACTTAGCAGTTTGGCTGGTGATTAAGAAAGGGTTGTTTTGAGATTTATAAGTTTCGTTTGCAAGTAATCAAGCAATTTGAAAAATGTTAGATGGCTTCGTGGGTTAAGTGCTGAGACAGGAGTTCACTCATACAAAGGAATCTGGTATCCGACACCTTATTTAGCATAGTCAGTCAGGTTTAAATTTATCAAACCGCCAAAAATTAACAAAATTAACATATACCCATCGTCGTAAGAATAAATCTCTATTAAATATTGAATAAACCGACTCTTGGAATATTCACTTTAAGACACTTAGTTCAAATTATCAAAACATTGATTCTGGATGGTCTCCACTTTGTCGTTTCTACTTTATTTAAACTAAAGTTCGACTTGTCTCTCCATCTGTCTGATTGTTATCCCATTTAAAAATCAATCGCGGCCCGTACCAGGGATGTTAAAACCAGTTCAATTTAGCGACTAATTACGGGACCTAACCCTTTAGTCAATTTAATTTGTTTCGTGTCACACTATCTGCGGCAAGATTAACTCAGTTATGTATCACAATACCAACTTACAAATTTCACAGTTTTACACACGGATATAGTCTAGTTGCTATTAGTGGAAACATATTCCGACCTAATATTGGTAACTACTATGATAATGTTTTTGCGGGTTAGTTATTTGGTAAGTCAACATCTTTAAAGATATATCTCCAACCACGATACGACAGTCCAGAAAGTCAGCGGTAAAATCTTTCGTTGTCTTTTTTTTTTTTTTTTTTTTTTTTTTTTTAACTTGGGTTTAGCGCTATTTTCAAGGCCTTTTTCAGTTAGACTGGAAGCGAGCTAATCGTTTGTTTCCATGTGACTTCATCAAATGTGCGCACTACCATGTCCGCCATTTTAAATCCCTAGCTACCTGGCACCACTGTTTTTCAAAGAAACTTATAAAGGCACGCCCCGTTTTGTACGTAAGGATATTTTAAGACATCACATTGTTTTGTGCATGTCAACAGCACGAAACCGAATTCGTGACATTCCCGCTTTTTTCCTTAAAATAAAACAACATTGAAAATTTAAACATCTATGTTATTCTTTCATAAACAAATCGTTCCATCAATAAACTGACGCAAAAGCAAAAGGATGAACAAACAATTAGAAACATGTAATGATTTTCATTTTTCATGGGCAAAATTTCATCAGTTAGTTCACGTTCAAACTCAAAAGCAAATCGTTAACATGTCATTTAATATACATAAAACCATTTTAAAATACTCTGTTTGACATTCAACAGAAAGTCATTTTCCGTGAGACACATGTTGCATTTTAATACACTAAAGACGAAACAGTATCTTGGTACAGTTCTCGATCTGATACAGTATCAACTTCCTTCCATCATTTTGTATCCCAAAGACCATTGTCCAAACATACTCGGTTTGTCAGTAATAATTGCTTTTCTATCTGATTGCAATCTGCACGATTGCTGTTCAACTTCACTATTCCGTGTTTCAATATAAACCCGGGAATTTCCAGCTTTTGTTTTCTTTCGTGCTATAGGGTCACTTATTTCAATAATCATTTCGATGAAGTAAATATCCTTATCGACGATTAAATCAGATTTAAATCTTGAATATACGTCGTTTTCACAAACGTTTGTTCGGAAATTAAAATGACTCCGTTGCATTGTTGGTAATTGGGTATAGTATTGTGAAGTCAGTGAAATCAAGCCATAGTCAAACTTTTCTCCCAAATATGATGTAATAGACCCGATCCTAAGCAAAATAAATAATACACCTGTTATATTAATGGTACTAACATACATTTGGGATTTAAACAACGACTATTTGTTTTCTTCTAGTAGATAATAAGAAAGAATGTTAGGATGCAAATGAATTCTTCGTTATCGCGCCAACTGTGTGTTTTTATAAAACGTAATTATTTCGTCGTTGACAGGATTCGAACCTGTGCGGGGAAACCCCAATGGATTTCGAGTCCATCGCCTTAACCGCTCGGCCACAACGACTACATATCGTTTTTACTACTTTATTGAAGTATTTATATCATAAACATTTGATCCACCTTTTTTCAATCAATGCTCTATTTTTCCCCGTCTGTCAGGCTATACACACTTTGTATATATTACTTTACACTACAAATAAAATTCACATATAACACTATCAATCCCAATCAAAATTCTGCGAACAGATTAACCTAAGAAATTTTTTAAGTTAATTAAATGCGACTTTTGTTTCATTGATTTGAGCTAGATTACCTGCAAGGTTACAATTTGGACAAGTACACAAAGAGATATGAAATGATACATACACGTTGAGTAAAGTCAAAATCACCTCCTACTATAGGTGATAAGACAGCAAAGTCATTTCTGTCCTGTAAAGAAGGAACCAGTGGGAAAATGCATAATTCCCAGATAGTCTTTGGGAATCACCCTTTTTTTAATAAAAAAAGGATACATTTGTCTGAGTAATTAGGCAGAAATATGACTAATATTGCCATGTGTTCAACGAGATCAAGCGTTCACTGTCAATCTGATTCTAAGGGGTATGGTGGGGGACAAACAAACAAACACAAAAACTCCAAAAAGTTATTTCGTCAAACAGGAGACAATCAAATCATGTAACAAGAAACTATAATGGACGAAACGAGGATCCATTTTCTTCATCCAAAATGTAAATAGTTTGATCTTCATGCCTAATGTCGATGACTGTAACAGTCCTTATATAATAGAAGAATATTGAACATAAGAACAACGGGATGAAGCGAACCAAACGATAGGTTAAAGATTCTGTCTGTGAAGCATTGCAAGTGGTAGACATTGAAGGAAAATAAAAATAATCAATGGGACTACTTTTATTCACAAGCTAGTGTCATGTTGATACGGAGATGAAAGTCCGATGTCTAATTCAGGTTTGGCCTACATGTCTTGGATACATCCAGACTGAATTGATCCAAGTACCACACCCTTTAAAACTGTGCTAATTACCACACGTTTTAAAAATGAAGAACCGTAATGACAGGTTGATATTCACTAAAATGGGTTGTTTTTAAAGAGTCTAAGGCTCCACCTTAAGTCGAGTCCAACTGTAAAAATACATGGACCCTGATCTGCCATTGCATAATGCGCAAGAGATCAGGGCATACATTTAAAAATGAAGAACAGTAATACAAGACTAATATTCCCTAAAATGGGTTGTGTTAATAGAGTCTAAGGCTCCATCTTAAGTAGAATCCAACTGCAAAGAACATGGACCCCAATCTGCCATCGCATTATGCGCGGGAGATCAGGGCATACGTTGCTTGTTCTACCTGATTCCTCCAAACAACTTGCACATACCTAAATCTGCATTATGTAACGCCTGATGTGGATTTGAGCAGCCTGTAGTTTGACTTCGATTTCCGAACTATATATATATATATATATATATATATATATATATATATATATATATATATATATATATATATATATATACACACACAATAAAAAGCTTCTTTCTGGACCATAAGTGTTATAAACGACGTTTGACACGAGAAATTTTAATTATTTTTTCAAGATGACTTAGGACATTTTAGGAAAAATGACAACTATACTGAAATTTATATCGACATTTTTGCTGAAGTGCTGATGACTTTTCTCCCCACTGGGATGTAATAGACCCGATCATAAACAAAATAAATAATACGTCTTTTATATTTATGGTACTAACATATATTTGGGATTTAAACAATTAATATTTCTTTTTTCTAACAAATAAAAGGAAAGAATGACATGATTCTAATTAATTCTTCGTTATCACACCAGATGTGGTTTTATAAAACGTAATTATTGCGTCGTTGACAGGATTCGAACCTGTCCGGGAAAACCCCAATGGATTTCGAGTCCATCGCCTTAACCGCTCGGCCACAACGACTACATGTTACTTTTGTCACGATATTGAAATATTTGTATCATGTACATTTGATGCACATATTTTCAATTGATGCTCAATTCTTCCCTTTCTATCAGATGATACACTGACCGTATATATTACTTTGCACTACAAATAAATTCACATATAACACTATCAGTACCAATCAAAATTCTGCAAACAAATTAACCCAAGTGATTTTGTATGTTAATTAAGTGCGACCTTTGCTTCATTAATATGAGTTAGATCACCTGCAAGGTTACAATTTGGACAAGTACACAAAGAAATATGAAATGATACATACACGTTGAGTAAAGTCAAAATCACCTCCTACTATAGGTGATAAGACAGCAAAGTCATTTCTGTCCTGTAAAGAAGGAACCAGTTGGAAAATGTATAATTCCCAGATAGTCTTTGGGAATCACCCTTTTTTTTTTAAAAAAAGGGATACATTTGTCTGAGTAATTAAGCAGAAATATGACTAATATTGCCAGGTGTTCAACGAGATCAAGCGTTCACTGTCAGTCTGATTGTAAGGGATGTTGTGGGGCACAAACAAACAAACACAAAATCTCCAAAAAGTTATTTTATCAAACGGGAGACATTCAAATCATGTAACAAGATTCTATAATAGACGAAACGAGGATTCATTTTCTTTATCCAAAATGTAAATAGTTTGATCTTCATGCCTAATGTCGATGTCTGTAATAGTTCTTATATAACAGAAGAATATTGAACATAAGAACAATGAGATGAAGCGAACCAAACGATAGGTTAAAGATTCTGTCTGTGAAGCATTGCAAGTGGTAGACATTGAAGGAAAATAAAAATAATCAATGGGACTACTTTTATTCACAAGCTAGTGTCATGTTGATACGGAGATGAAAGTCCGATGTCTAATTCAGGTTTGGCCTACATGTCTTGGATACATCCAGACTGAATTGATCCAAGTACCACACCCTTTAAAACTGTGCTAATTACCACACGTTTTAAAAATGAAGAACCGTAATGACAGGTTGATATTCACTAAAATGGGTTGTTTTTAAAGAGTCTAAGGCTCCACCTTAAGTCGAGTCCAACTGTAAAAATACATGGACCCTGATCTGCCATTGCATAATGCGCAAGAGATCAGGGCATACATTTAAAAATGAAGAACAGTAATACAAGACTAATATTCCCTAAAATGGGTTGTGTTAATAGAGTCTAAGGCTCCATCTTAAGTAGAATCCAACTGCAAAGAACATGGACCCCAATCTGCCATCGCATTATGCGCGGGAGATCAGGGCATACGTTGCTTGTTCTACCTGATTCCTCCAAACAACTTGCACATACCTAAATCTGCATTATGTAACGCCTGATGTGGATTTGAGCAGCCTGTAGTTTGACTTCGATTTCCGAACTATATATATATATATATATATATATATATATATATATATATATATATATATATATATATATATATATATACACACACACACACAATAAAAAGCTTCTTTCTGGACCATAAGTGTTATAAACGACGTTTGACACGAGAAATTTTAATTATTTTTTCAAGATGACTTAGGACATTTTAGGAAAAATGACAACTATACTGAAATTTATATCGACATTTTTGCTGAAGTACTGATGACTTTTCTCCCCACTGGGATGTAATAGACCCGATCATAAACAAAATAAATAATATGTCTTTTATATTTATGGTACTAACATATATTTGGGATTTAAACAATTAATATTTCTTTTTTCTAACAAATAAAAGGAAAGAATGACATGATTCTAATTAATTCTTCGTTATCACACCAGATGTGGTTTTATAAAACGTAATTATTGCGTCGTTGACAGGATTCGAACCTGTCCGGGAAAACCCCAATGGATTTCGAGTCCATCGCCTTAACCGCTCGGCCACAACGACTACATGTTACTTTTGTCACGATATTGAAATATTTGTATCATGTACATTTGATGCACATATTTTCAATTGATGCTCAATTCTTCCCTTTCTATCAGATGATACACTGACCGTATATATTACTTTGCACTACAAATAAATTCACATATAACACTATCAGTACCAATCAAAATTCTGCAAACAAATTAACCCAAGTGATTTTGTATGTTAATTAAGTGCGACCTTTGCTTCATTAATATGAGTTAGATCACCTGCAAGGTTACAATTTGGACAAGTACACAAAGAAATATGAAATGATACATACACGTTGAGTAAAGTCAAAATCACCTCCTACTATAGGTGATAAGACAGCAAAGTCATTTCTGTCCTGTAAAGAAGGAACCAGTGGGAAAATGCATAATTCCCAGATAGTCTTTGGGCATCACTCTTTTGGTTTTGGTTTTGAAAAGGATACATTTGTCTGAGTAATTAAGCAGAAATATGACTAATATTGCCAGGTGTTGAAAGAGATCAAGCATTTACTCTCAGTCTGATTGAAAGAGGTATGGTGGGTGGGGACAAACAAACATACACAACAACTCCCAGAAGTTATTTCATCAAAGGATGAGACAATCAAATCATGTAAGAAGAATCAATAATGGACGAAACGAGGATCCATTTTCTTCATCCAAAATGTAAATAGTTTGATCTTCATGCCTAATGTCGATGACTGTAACAGTCCTTATATAACAGAAGAATATTGAACATAAGAACAACGGGATGAAGCGAACCAAACGATAGGTTAAAGACTGTCTGTGAAGCATTGCAAGTGGTAGACATTGAAGGAAAATAAAAATAATCAATGGGACTACTTTTATTCACAAGCTAGTGTCATGTTGATACAGAGATAAAACTCCGATGTCTAATTCAGGTTTCGGGCACATTTCAATGGATACATCCAGATTGAATTCATCCAAGTAAAACACCCTTTACGGCTATGTGCTGATTAACACACGTTTTAAAAATGAAGAACTGTAATGACAGGTTGATATTCACTAAAATGGTTTGCTTTAATAGAGTCTAAGGCTCCACCTTAAGTCGAGTCCAACTGCAAAGAACATGGACCCTGATATGCCATCGCATAATGCGCAGGAGATCAGGACATACATTTAAAAATGAAGAACAGTAATGCAAGACTGATATTCCCTAAAATGGGTTGTATTAATAGAGTCTAAGGCTCCATCTTAAGTAGAATCAACTGCAAAGAACATGGACCCTTATATGCCATCGCACGAGAAATTTCAATTATTTTTCATGATGACTTAGGACATTTTAGGAAACAAGACAACTATACTGAAATTTATATTGACATTTTTGCTGAAGTACTGAGGACTTTATGCTTGTAGACTTAATATGGATTCGTTGTTGGAAGAACATCGTAATAAACTCAACTTGAAATTAATCATTTCCTGTAGCTTTCAGAACGCTGAAAGAACTTAAAAACGCTGTTCAAATACAGTTAATATCAAAAGAAGGACACTGAGCAAATGGTTTCTGATATACATATTCTCCTCTTATCCTAGATACAAAGATAAATTATCTTCAAAGTTTATTATATGCTTACACTTAAGCAAACAGAAGTACCCAAAGCAATGCTATTCGACGAAGCCCTAAGTTATAAATTCAATGGACTTTTGTTGTATATTGAGAATAAACATCAGCGGATAAGTAACTTGAACCACCATCTTACCAATAACTTAATGGAGACCAATCGAAATTGATACAGAGAAGAAAGCATACTTAATGTTTGTCTGGGTGGCAGACTACATCGCATTCATTTATAATTTGGAGAACAAAAAGTTGTCGTTGAAGCTTAGTCCTAACAACTGTATATTGTTAGTTGGCTGAACTATACGTTTGCGATAGTGGTTCAAATATTACCCATCAACCCTATATGAGGTAAACTGAATTATACGTTTGTTATAGTGGTTCAGAAATAATTACCCATCAACGCTATATGTGAGTCATCTGAATTACACGTTTGTGACAGAGGTTCAAATATTACCCATCCACCCTATATGGGGTCAACTGAATTACACGTTTGTTATAGTGTTTCAAATATTACCCATCAACCCTATGTTGGTCAACTGACTTACACGTTTGTGATAGTGATTAAAATATTACCCATCCACCCTATATGTGGGTCAGCTGAATTATTCGTTTGTGATAGTGGTTCAAATTATTACCGATCCACCTTATGCATGAGTCAGTTGAGTTACACGTTTCTTATTGAGGTTCAAATATTACGAATATTCCCGAGACGGGGTCAACTGAATTACATGTTTGTTACTGTGGTTCAAATATTACCCATCAACCCCAATGTTGGTCAGCTGACTTATACGTTTTTAATACTGGTTCAAAGATTATTACCCATCCACCCTATATGTGGGTCAGCTGAATTACACGTTTGTAATAGTGGTTCCCATTTTACCAATCCATCCTATATTTGGGTCAGCTGAACTGCACGTTTGTGATAGTGGTTCAAATACTACCCATCCACCCTTTATGTGGGTCAGCTGATTTATAGTCTGTGATAGTGGTTCAAATATTACCCATTCACCCTATTTGGGTCGGCTGAATTACAAGTTTGTTATAGTGGTTCATATGTTACTCTTCCACCCTCTATGATGTCAAATGAATTACAAGTTTGTTATATTGGTTCAAATATTACCCTTCCATCCTATATTTGGGTCAGCTGAAGTACACGTTTATAATAGTGGTTCAAATATTACCCATCCACCCTATCTGTGGGTCAGCTGAATTACACGATTGTAATAGTGGTGCAAATATTACCCTTCATTCCAATATGTGGGTAAGCTGATTAATAGGTTTGTGATAGTGGTTCAAATATTGCCCATCCCTCCTATAGGTGTGTGAACTGAATTATTCGTTTGTAATAGTGGTTCAGATATTAAGAAACCAGCCGATATTGGGTCAAAGGAATTACACGTTTGTAATAGCTGTTCAAACATTATCACACATCCACCCTATATATGGGACAGCTGAATTATACGCTTGTTGTAGTGGTAGATATATTACCCGTCCACCCAATATGGGGTCAACTGAATTACAGAATTTTCAGCTGAATTATACGTTTGTGACAGAGGTTGAAATATTACACATCCACCCTATATATGGGTCAGCTGAATTATACGTTTGTGATAGAGGTTGAAATATTACACATCCACCCTATATATGGGTCAGCTGAATTATACGTTTGTGATAGAGGTTGAAATATTACACATCCACCCTATATATGGGTCAGCTGAATTATACGTTTGTGATAGAGGTTGAAATATTGCACATCCACAATATTGCACATCCACCCTATATGTGGGTCAGCTGAATTATACGTTTGTGATAGAGGTTGAAATATTACACATCCACCCTATATGTGGGTCAGCTGAATTATACGTTTGTGATAGAGGTTGAAATATTACACATCCACCCTATATGCGGGTCAGCTGAATTATACGTTTGTGACAGAGGTTGAAATATTACACATCCACCCTATATATGGGTCAGCTGAATTATACGTTTGTGATAGAGGTTGAAATATTACACATCCACCCTATATGTGGGTCAGCTGAATTATACGTTTGTGATAGAGGTTGAAATATTACACATCCACCCTATATGTGGGTCAGCTGAATTATACGTTTTGTGATAGTGGTTCAAATAGTACACATCCACCCTATATATCAGTTAGCTGAATGATACGTTTGTAATAGTAGTTCGTTTACTACCCATCCACCCTTTATGTGGGTAAGCAGATTTATACGTTTGTGATAGTGGTTCATATATTACCCATTCACCCTAATTGGGTCGGCTGAATTACAAGTTTGTTATAGTGGTTCATATGTTACCCGTCCACCCTCTATGATGTCAAATGAATTACAAGTTTGTTATATTGGTTCAAATAATACCTATCCACCATATATTTGGCCAACTGTAATACAAGTTTGTTATAATTGTTCAATTAATGCCCATCCCCCCATATGTTGGTCAGCTGAATTACACTTTTGTAAAAATGGTTCAAATATTACCCATCCCCCTATATGTGGGTCAGCTGAATTACAAGTTTGTAATAGTGGCTCAAATATTACCCATTAACCCTATATGTTGGTCAGTGAATTACACTTTTGTAATAGTAGTTCAAATATTACCCATTAACCCTATATGTGGGTCAGCTGAATTACACGTTTGTAATAGTGGTTCAAATATTACCCATCAACACTATATGTGGGTCAGCTGAATTACACTTTTGTAATAGTGGTTCAAATATTACCCATCCACCCTATATGTGGGTCAGCTGAATTACAAGTTTGTAATAGTGGTTCAAATATTACCCGTCAACCCTATATGTGGGTCAGCTGAATTACACTTTTGTAATAGTGGTTCAAATATTACCCATCCACCCTATATGTGGGTCAGCTGAATTACAAGTTTGTAATAGTGGTTCAAATATTACCCATCCACCATATATGTGGGTCAGCTGAATTACAAGTTTGTAATAGTGGTTCAAATATTACCCGTCAACCCTATATGTGGGTCAGCTGAATTACAAGTTTGTAATAGTGGTTCAAATATTACCCGTCAACCCTATATGTGGGTCAGCTGAATTACAAGTTTTTGTAATAGTGGTTCAAATATTACCCGTCAACCCTATATGTGGGTGTGCTGAATAAGCCATACAATACTTAAGATATAATGGCCTTCAGAAATAGGCTTAATCCTAATCGATGTCTTAAGCGTTTAAAGACAGAGAAGTGTACTTGCTCAGATCTCTGCATCAGATGTTTGACGCTCTTTATTTATATATTTATATTTCCCAACATGATACGAACGTCAGAAATTTAGTGGTAAAATATTTTGTTTTGATTGCTTTGTTTTGTATTTTTTGGTTTGTTGTAGTTATTCATGTTGATTCGGGTTTAACACCATTTTTCAGTTAGATTGGAAGCGTGCTAATCCTTTGTTTCCATGTGACTTCATCAAACGCGCGCACTACCATCTCCGTCATTTTGATTCCCTAGCCACCTAGCACCATTGTTCTTCCAAGAAAATTATGAAGGCCTGTCTCGTTTTGTACGTAAGGATATCCTAAGACATCACCATGTGTTGTGCATATCAACAGCATGACACCGAATTCGTTAAAATTCTATCCATCAATAAGAAAAAAGATCAAATAAATGGATACACAAACAAGTAGAAACATGTAATGATTTTCCTTTTTCGTGGGCTGAAATCAATTCTTTGGTTATTGTTCATGTTCAAAAGCCAATCGTTTATATGTCATTTTATTTCTCTCAAAACACTGAAAAATACTCACTTTTGACAATCTGCACAAAGTTCTTTGCTCTTACACACATGTTGTATTTTAATACACTGAAGATGCAACAATACCCTGGTACATTACTCTCTTTCAAACAGTATCACCTTCCATCCATCATTTTGTATCGCAAAAATCATTGTCCGAAAATACTTTGTTTGTCAGAAATAGTTGCTTTTTCTCTGATTGCAATATACACCATTACTGTTTAACTTCACTATTCCGTGTTTCGATATAAGCCAATGAATTTCAAGCTGATGTTGTCTGTCGTGCTATAGAGGCAATTATTTCAAGAATCATATCGATGAAAGTAGTGAAGGGGCCACCCTAGGGACAATGGGAATTAGCATTACAGACCACCCCCCCCCCCGGGCCACTCTGGGGACTATGTAAATTTAACATGGAGAAAATTGCTGGGCCACTCTAGGGACAAGGGGAATTAACATGGGGAATAGAGTTTGGGCTTGTCTAGGGGCAAGGGGAATTGAACATGGGAATAGAGTTTGGGCTTGTTTAGGGACAAGGGGAATTTAACATGGGAGAAAAAAAAACTACTTTAGGGACAAGGGGAATTTAACATGGGATTTTTTTTTTTAAAAAAATTAAAAAAAAAGGGTAGGCAATGGAAAGTCAATCTCTTTTCGAGACCTATGAGTGGCCCTGAAAAGGGCCTTTGGGTTTATGTTAATGTATCCATTAACATAAAGGACACCGCATTGGTCTTCTTCTTGTCCTTAGGCTGCGCCTCACTGTAGGACCGTAAATCAGCACTCTTTTGAGGCATCCTTGTCTTTCTACGTAGATCCTACGTATCCACAGACTGGTGTCTGTCCTGTGGACAAGGGTCCACTTGGATCGGACATACATTAGCATGTCCGTCCTAAACATCATTGAAGACACAAGGGTGGATTATTCAACTGTGGTCCACATCTTGAGGCGACGAGAACAGGTGAATCAATGCAGTGAACTGCGCTTATTTATAGGTAGAGGAAGGATTGAAACGGATTGAGTTCATTCACCAATCCAAACACGCGTTACAAAATTCAGTCAGCCCGCATCCAATCCGAAGAGAACAGTCTGTGACGTCACGTGGTCTATATAGATTCGCTAGCGCCTGTGTGTAGTCAATCTATGCGACAGTGATTCAACATGACGGAAACTCAGAAAACGATCCATTGGGGTGCACCAGCAGTGGAGACCTCCCAAGGGAACCCGGACTTACTTTCAGAAGAGGTAAATTGGGATTTTGTGGATTTTCTTACCTCGCAAGAATTTGTTCCGGAACCTTCGTTACCTTCTTCATTACCGCAAGTGGAGAATTTTAGACAGAGACAGAAAGAAGAATTGGAGAAATTTATACAACGACAAAAGGAAGCGGAACAAGCTTTTCTCCTACAGCAACAGCAGCAAGAAGAAGAGATAAGAAAAAAACAACAACAAGAAGAAGTAGCAGCAAAGAAACAAGAGGGTGAAAATCAAACGGTCACGGTACTGTTGGACATTTTAGTGGAGTTAAGACGTCTGAAACAAATGTATCAGACTTCTTTATTACGACCAAAGAGAATACGACCTTTCCGAGCTAAACACGTCAACCCTGTGACTAAGCCTACCGTACCACCTTTAGTGATTTCAACCAAATCATCATCATCAACAGTACGCAGTCCAGAAGTAGGCCTCGGCCGTCGCAAAGGCTTAGGACAGTTAAAGTTGATTGCTTAAACTCACCCTACACCAAAACAAACCAAAGGCCCTTTTCAGGGCCACACACGTCTCTCGAAAAGAAATACAATTTCAATTGCCAATAACTCAAAAAAAGACCATTTTACCCCTATAGTACGTGTATATGAGTGCGTGAGTGTACGTTCTTATTTTAAAATCAAAACTCATGGACACTTACCTTATATAATTAATGTATTCTTTTATCAATAGTTACAATCCAGTTCACAATTCACAACAGAGCACTTTAAAAAGATCTTACACTCCTTCTGTCTCATTGTTTAGTCTCTCTGTTTTTTAAATTTCTTCACCGTCACAGTTTTTCCTCCTCTTCCTCCTCACTTTCTTTCCTTCTTCTTTTCTTCTCCTGTTTCTATTTCTTTACCTGGCTGCTTTCTTCCTCTGAAGAATCCCTCTCTTCCTCTGAAGAATCCCTCTCTTCTTCTGAAGAATCCCTCTTTTCTTCTGACTCCTCTTGTTTCTTTTTTGGGCAATCTGGAGACCAATGTCCTTTTTCTTGACAATAATAACAGGTATCTTGACTTTTGTCTTTTCTAGCCCCTTTTTTTCTTTTTTGATGGTCTGGACACTGTGAAGACCAATGCCCTTTCTTCTGACAGATATAGCAAGTATCTTGACTTTTATCTCGAAAGGAAGGAGAGTAGTCCGTCGGCTGGTCTGAAGAGAATTTTCTAATGACCCCTCGCAAAGCTCTGATGAAACGTTCCATCTGGGTAGTCTCTTCCATCGTTGTGCTCGGTTTTAGAGTGAAATGAATAGTGAAAGGACAAGACACACACCCTTTTATATACGCTGGTCTGCACAAATTCATGCCAGTGATTTTGAAGAGGACATGAGTGAACTAGAATCCAAACCCTCTAAACAAAGTTCACCACCCTTAGTCAACCCTGAAAAAAAATATTCCATTCGAGAGACGGAAAAGCGCTCCTCTAGAAAATTTAGAACCACGGCTTACAAATACACGGTGAAGTTTAAAGATTTCAAGGCTGAAGTACCGTTAGAGAAAGCAGAAGGGTTCATCACCGGAGTGTGGGATTCTTTGCTCACCACACTCAAGCGACAATGTCAACCCAAAGAAGACGATTGCTTGAAACTTTCCATACAACACGACGGTTTGAAATCCCCTGTTTGGATCGAGTTTAGCACCCCTGCAGAATTGACCACTTCCAAAGTCATGGACAAAATTCAACACGTGCAACAATCTAATGACCAGTTTGACATCACCGATGGAAAAGCCACACTGGACATGACCCACGTTTCTCCTCCTCAAGGGACTGGACGCAAAAAGATGTTATTGGTGAACGAGCTTCGCAACACCAAAACAGGTCTCGTCCGAATTAACAACCCTCAAGACCAGACGTGTTTAGCCAGGGCTATCGTGGTGGGACGAACCTATGCCAACAAGAACGACACGATAGAATGGAAAAGAGCCTGGGAAAATATTCGAAAATTGGACCGAGCAAAACAACGAAGTGAAGCAGAACTCCTGTTGCAACAAGCCGGACTGTCCAAAGACACACCCTGTGGCATTCCTGAGATGCAAAAATTGCAAGATGTCCTAGCTCTACGCTACACCTTCAAAGTGTACCCTCAAGAAATGCGCGGGCCTCTGTTGTTTCGAGGGAAACACTTTAAGGATGGAAAATACATTCATGTCTATTATCACGATGACCATTTCGATACCATTACCAGTATCACTGGATTCCTGGTATACAGATATTACTGTGAGAAATGTGACCATGGTTATAACAATCGAGAGCAACACAAGCATTGTGGATTGAAATGCTCAGGATGTTTGGCCTCTCAACCCTGTCTGAGCGAAGGACCAGTGCCTTGTTCAACTTGTCTGCGCACGTTTGTCAGCCCTACCTGTTACCAACAACATTTGAAGACGCAAGGTTCACAGCAGAAATGTGCTTGTCAACTGCTGAGATTGTGCCCTACGTGTGGACAAGGCATACGTACCAATAATGCCAAGGCACACGTATGTTCAGGAAAGAAAAAATGTCACATTTGTCACCACATCGTGGACTTGGAACACCAATGCTACGTGCAAAAATACCAACCCCCACCAGAGAAAGAGGACAGTCACAAGAAGAAAGGCAATTTCATCTTTTTTTTATTTCGAATGCATGCAAGAGACCGGTATTCACATTCCTAATTTCTGCGTGGCTCATCGAGCGTGCGAGAAGTGCATTCAGGAACCTATCTTCAGTCATTGCCCTCACTGCAGTAAGATTCCCGGAGGGCGTGAAAAAATCTTTCGAGGACCGAACACGTTAGCCGATTTTGCCCAATGGGTCTTAGACCCCATCGACAAGACGTGGAGCCAAGAGGACATCGAACGTTACGGAGATTGTCATCGTCATGCCACGGTGATGGCTCACAATTTCTCCGGATACGATGGACAGTTTCTTTTGAGATACTATACGGAACAAGGCACCGAGCGTCCTAAAGTGACTTTGAACGGAGCCAAAATCATTTTCATGCAAGTGGGACAAGTACAGTTTAAAGATTCGATGAGTTACTTGGCCATGCCTTTGAGCCGAATGCCTAAAACGTTTGGAATGACAGAAATGGCTAAAGGGTACTTTCCACACTTTTTCAATACGGAAGCCAATCAACACGCCGTTCTACCCCATTTACCTGAGGCTCACTATTACGACCCAGACAACAGGCGTACCGAACAACGAGAAGGTTTCGACGCTTGGTACCAGGCTCACGCCTCGGACCCTTTCGACTTTCAGGAAGAAATGTTAAAGTATTGTCGTTCCGACGTGGACATTTTACGACGTTGCTGTGGAAAATTTCGAGAACCGTTCATGGAACACGGAGGGGTCGATCCTTTGAAAGAAGCTTGCACCATTGCCAAAGCGTTTTCCTTAGTGTACAGACAATGATTCATGCCTGAAAACACCGTGGCTGTCATCAGCCCTCAATCGACCAACTATGTCAAACGTCAATACTCGGTCAAAGCCCTACGTTGGTTACATTACTTGTGCGACAAGGAAGACAAATGGATTCAGCATGCCCGCAACGGAGGTGAAAAGACTATCGGAACGTATTCGGTCGATGGCTGGGACTTAGAAAACCCCAAGATCGTGTACAAGTTTAACGGTTGCTTATTTCACGGATGTCCCGTCTGTTACCCTGATCGTAGCACTAAAAATCAGTTTTTACAACGAACCATGGAAGACCTGTACCAGGCCACTTGTCAGCGACGCCTAAAGTTAGAACAGGAAGGATACCAAGTGGTGGAAATGTGGGAACACGAGTACGATCACCGTTTGAAAACCGATCTCGAGTTTAAACGCCTCGTGGAAAGTTACAAGCTGATGGACCCCCTGAACCCGAGGGATAGTTTGTACGGAGGAAGGACCAATGCCACCTTTTTGCTGTACCAAACCGACGAAGAGAAAGGAGAAGAAATCAAATACTTGGACGTGTGTTCGCTGTATCCCTACGTGTGCAAATATTGTCGCTTTCATGTAGGGCACCCACAATTGCTGACGGAACAGATCGACCTGAGAAACATTCGACAATACGAAGGTCTGATCAAGTGTAAAGTTTTGCCGCCCACGGACTTGTACCATCCCGTGTTACCTCACCATTGCCAAGGCAAACTGATGTTTCCTTTGTGCCGTACTTGTGCCGAAACGTGCAACCAAGACCAGACTTGCCATCACACCCAGGAAGAACGGGCCTTGACGGGGACGTGGGTCAGCGTGGAATTCTTCAAAGCTCTGGACATGGGATACCAGCTGTTAGAAGTGTACGAAATTTGTCACTTTCCCAAAACACAACAATACCACAAGGGTGACTCCACGCAGAAAGGCATTTTCGCCGACTACGCGGATGCCTTTTTGAAACTGAAGCAAGAAGCCAGCGGCTATCCTTCCTGGTGTCACACTCCCGAAGACCAAATAAAATTCAAAGAGAAATACTATGAACAAGAAGGCATCCGTTTAAACCACATCGAGAAAAACGAAGGCAGGCAATCGTTTGCCAAAGTGATGTTAAATTGCTTGTGGGGAAAAATGGCACAACGTCCGTGTTTACCCAAGACGGAATATTTGACCGAACCTTCCCGCTACTTTCAGATGATTCACGACAAAACCAAATACATGAAACACGTGGACGTCGTTCGTGAGGATTTGATCTTGGTCAATTACGAAGAAGATCTGGACTTTGTACAAGACGATCCTTTTGGAAATGTCATCATTGCGGCTTACGTGACAGCCCATGCTCGCTTAAAATTGTACGAAGCTTTAGAACTGTTAGGGGAACGCGTCCTGTACTTGACACGGACAGTTGCATCTACATCCATCACCCGAGTCAACAGCACCCTGACATCGAAGGAGACCGTTTAGGAGCCTGGACAGACGAGCATCCCGACGACAAGATTCTAAGTTTCGTCAGTGGCGGTCCAAAAAATTACGGCTACGAATACCGGGACCCACAAGGAGAAGTGCACACGAAGTGTAAAGTGAAAGGATTGACTCTTAATTATCGTACCAGTCGAGTGGTCAACTTTGGGGTACTGAAAGAAGCCTTGCAATCGGGAGAGGATGAACACTTTAAAGTGACCACCTATCAACCGAACAAGATTGTACGTTTACCCACTCACCACATCGTCAGTCGACCCTTGGAAAAAGTCTATCAAATCGTGTACCACAAGCGAGTGCGACTACCCAACCACTTTACTTTATCGTATGGACACGTTGGTATAAAACATTGGTTGTAAGAGGATAGTCACCCACTAGAAGGATGACTTCGCCACAGCAAGAATCGAGTGAGAAACCCGATGAAAACTCCAAGTTCAAACCCTACCATTTTCCAGTCTTCTTACCTGACTATTGTGATTGTGCCCGTCGATTGGACACGTTTCAGAAATGGCCTACGGATAGGGAAGGATTACCTTCTTCGCATGTTTTAGCTAGAACAGGATTTGTCTACATGGGACCTGAGTCAGGATTGGGATATGAAGTACAGTGTTTCGCTTGTGGCCTGAAGTTACGAATGGATCTATGTATCTATAAAGATTCAGCTATTCTGGAACATACTCGATGGTCTCCGCACTGCCCTTACCTTTCTATGGCCTTTCCACCCATGACACTACGGTACAATGATGACGGTACCTTAGAGACGGTACCTTCCAAAACAAGACATAAAAAACATAAAAAAGAAAAGATGTACAAGCTGGAGACTGCATTGCGACTAGTATAAAAAGGGGCTATGGTCAAGATCGATAGTTCATTGGGACTACCAAGACCGAGCGAACAAGATGAATACTTTCAGAGAAACACAAAACAAGTTTAGACAGGCACAATTCAAGTGTGGGGCTTCGGAAGTGGAATGCGATTGTGAGCCTTGCGTTGGGTACGATGCTGTACGTTGTGACCTTAGCGATGCCGTAAAGCATCGTGGGAACTTTGTTCTCACGACCCCTATCATGGAAAGTGATGCTGTGCGTGTCAAATCTGAGGGATGCGAAAGCAATGCCACTCGTCCTCTTGGACATTTTACTGGGTTTCGTTTTAAAGGGGAATGTTCACCTTCACGTCTACCCCCCTACAGATGTCATCCAGCCCTGAGCAAACTCCTGCCCATGTCACCCAACCCTCATCGAAACGAACCTGTGAAAGACGAATATTCGTTTCTTGTGCGTTTGTCGGAATACTGCGACTTTGAAAATCGTCTTCAATCGTTCAAAGGAAAATGGCCTAAGTATCTGGGAGGACCGAACCCCGAAGAATTAGCCAGAACCGGATTTTTCTACTTGGGCGAAGGAGATAAAGTCAAGTGCTTCAGTTGCGGTGTGTCACTTCACCACTGGGAACCACAAGATTCGGCCTACCTAGAACATGCTCGATGGTCACCGAATTTTCATTACTTACCCTTAGTGGGACCGAGACATTAAAGTAACTTACCATGTCGTTGACGAGGAAGAAACCAGTTTGGCTAGGAGTCAAATGTTGGACATCAACGAGACCAGTATTTAAACTTCATTTCAAAAACGATATTGAATCATTACCTAAAGAACTGCAAGAGAAGATTTACAAGGAAGTTTGGCAGGGACTTGCCAGAGTGAAATCTCAATGGGTGACTGTAGAACTTTTGTGTCAAGAAATTCACAAGAGGAAAGTGAAAAAAGTCAACCAGTGTGTTAGATTTCTTTGGGTCAAGTGTGCATTCGTCCTATTGTATTACTATAGACCGTTTACATCAAAAGAGTTCAGTGACATTCTTGGACGTTACCCTGCATGGCAGTGGCCAGAAATTACTCACTATGTGGATTACTTTTGCTCTAGGAGAAGATTGTGAATTGTACGGACTGACTTATTCATGGATACTTTACAAGAAAACATTCGTGCTTTGCCTGTGGAGTTGAGAGAACGCATTTACCGAGAGCTGGTCAAAATACAAGTGAAACGTAAAGAACAATTGCATCCGTTACGTCACCAGATCTTTAACCACTAGTACCTGAATGGTATAAGAGAACTGATTCGTCAGAAATTGTTTCAGTGGTCAGACCTTGTTCAATACTTCCAGGCCCTCGATGATCCACGTGTTGATCATTTTGGTTACTTCGAGATTCACCTAGTACAACACATTGAGGAAGACAAGGAAAAGGATTACCGACATATTTTACGTGGAATCTACTTAGCGAAAGAGGAAACATCTAAACAAACTCTGACGTTTCGGTTACAGTATGCAACATTTAGATTCCCCACTGGAAAACGAAGATGTCTGGCTAGAAAGTACGTGTATTGTTTCCGAAACAAAGAGACTATAAAAACAGGCTGCCATGCCACGACTTATGTCGTATGTAATCCAACAGATTCCGTGGAAGGAACTCAATGACCATATTCAAACCGTGGATCATTACCATCAATTATTATAAGAACTGTATCCATTCAATTTGGATCGACAAGTGGTGTGTGTCTTAGTGACTTGTTTTCTGGGATTTCGTTTACCAGCCGATTCTTTGTGGACTCTTTACGAACAGTATTTACCACCCCATTCAACATGAAAGTGGTGCCTTTAAATGTTCACGAGAGACTCCTTTTGCCCAAAGCCTTACGTTTTCATTTGGATACTTCTCGACCTCTACGGGAAAAAAAGATTCGTCAACTTTTAGCTACCCAAGACGTGTATGACGATGTGTGTGTAGCTTGTGACTTACACACCCACTGGACAGATGTCGGTGACTGGAACAATTGGGATTTTGAGGCTTCGACCCAAGAAGTGGCCCAGTATGCTCGAGAGTTGTGATCCTTCCTTTGAACGTCCAAAGAAAAAAGTTACTTTTCAACCTGTGTTAGTGACGGTGCTAGAAGAACCCGTCACCCAGGACAGGACTGTCGTGGACAGGCCTGAAAGACCCTTTCGGGAGGACACTTGTCTGACCTTACCCTCTATAGAACTGGTCAGAACATTACCCAAAACATGTTGTACAGACACTTGTGTTTATTCCACGTTGATGGTTATCATGTGCCTTTTATCCTTGTACTTAAGCCTTTGGCTTTTATGTATTTTTGTCTTTTGTATTCATGTTTAAAACATTCAATAAACGTGTACTGAAAAAAGTATATAAACTCTTGTCTTGCTTGTTTTCGTGTCACAAGTGACATTCCTCACACTATGGCTACCTCTGCTATCTCTGCTCCCTCTTCCTCTACTGTCAAAGTCATCGACGAACACTTAGATCGTGCCAGTTGGGAGGCTTTGTATCTTCGCCATCCCTTTAACATGCTCATTGCTGGACCTAGCGGTTCAGGCAAAACCGAATTCGTCAAACGTTTGATCGAACATAAACATCATTTGATCGATCGACCACCTCAGCGGATCGTGTGGTGTTACAAAGAGTGGCAATCATCGTACAGCCTCTTGCGAGAAAGTCAAGGCGATTCCATCGTGTTTGTGGAAGGCATTCCTAAAGAAGACGACGGCATCGTCTCTGACTCCCGTCAAACCCATTTGGTCATTTTTGACGACATGTTAGGAGAAGACGAAGAAGAAATTAAACTGTGGTTCACGCGCAAAGGGCATCACCGTAATGCCAGTGTCGTTTACATCACCCAAAATTTGTTTCAACAAAGTAAAGCCCATCGCACCATCAGTCTCAATGCGCATTACGTGGTCTTGTTTAAAAGCCCTCGAGATAAATCGCAAGTGCAAGTCTTAGCCAAACAGTTAGGAACGCCTTGGCTGACTCAGGCGTACGACGATGCCACTCAAACTCCACACGCCTATTTACTTGTCGATTTGAAACCTACGACCCCCGAGGATTTGCGATTTCGTACCCACTTGTTTCACCACTGGTGCCAAGACGGAGGACCTGTGCTGTACACGTCTCCGTCCTCGACTTAATTTCACTCCACAAAAAAATCTATAAAAACCTCAGACCCTTTTCGTCTGTCTCACACACCGTCAACATGACGTCCCTTCAGTCGCATCTTCCCGTGAAATTGATTCGTGCCACAAATACGAGCTCGTGTCTTAGAAGCTAGTCTCAAAGAAGTCTTACGATGGTTCACGGTGACGGCACGTCAATTACTCCAAGCAATCATTCAGATTCCTCGTCAAACCAAACGCTTTTTTGATCGAAACAAAGTCGCTTTGACCCAACTGGCCGATCCACGCATCGACACTCAAACCAAAAAACAAATCATTTTGAAACCTGGAGGGAGCGGTACTCTAGGAGGGGTCATCATTCGTTCTCTCTTAAGATGGGATCCTAATGCCCCCAAACTTCTCCCCAAGAAAAAAGTCAAACGAAGCTCCAAGAAGAAGAAAAAGACCAGGTCCCCAAGGAGAACTTCTCCAGTGGCGGGACCCTCCTCTTACCAGACACCACGCCGGAAAAAGAAAAGAAGCCCCCAGATAAAGAAACAGAGAAAAAGTCCCCAGAAAAAGAAAAGCCCACAGAAGAAAACTAGTCGCAAGAGAGGCACTTCGGCCAGGACGCAACCTTACACTTGCAAACCACGACCTGCCACGGCGGTGACTGCGTCTCCGGCAGCCTCACGTTCATCCACTTCTCCGTTGATGACACCAAGAACTGAAGAGTA
This sequence comes from Sinohyriopsis cumingii, assembly GCA_028554795.2. Classification (NCBI taxonomy): domain Eukaryota; kingdom Metazoa; phylum Mollusca; class Bivalvia; order Unionida; family Unionidae; genus Sinohyriopsis; species Sinohyriopsis cumingii. The sequence goes on from CM068827.1 coordinate 121,217,276, forward strand.
CTTGGAGACGTTGATCACACCAAGAACTTCTCCGTTGATGACCCCAAAAAGAACTTCCCCAGTGGCAGGACCCTCCAATTTAGTGACAATGGCTGCTGCTCACAAAGTACCTTCTCCCAAAATCAAAGTCCAAGAAAGATCGGGCATGTTACAAAGTTTGCTGGATTTGTCCAAGCAAGAACTGGCTCGATTTAGTCCGTTGCGTACCCTTGCACCACGTGTCATGCCTGTCCTGAAGTTGATACGACGTAAAGACAATCAGTGGCGACGCGTTCCAGTATAAAAAAGGCCTGTGACCAAGTAGGGTATCAGTGTATTGGTGCTCCTGAAGATGTCACCCTCCAGAAAACATCCCTCTTCTAAACAACCCCAAGGAAAGAAAAGGAAAGGACTGCCTCCTCGTTTAGTCAAACATGGGGACATGTTATCTGTCTTGTCCAAAGCTTCTCCACCCCTACGAAAAAAACTCATTCAATCAGCCTCCAAAGAGGTCATCGATACCGTGTGCGAATGTTATTTGAACGTCTTGAAAGGCACGATCCCTTTGTCCAAACATCAGAAACAATGTTTAGGCAAACATCGTCACGTTCTTCGCCAAATGGTTCAAAAGAAAATTCCCATTCGTCAAAAGAAGAAGATGTTGGTCTAACGTGGAGGTATTTTACCCCTCTTGTTAGGCCCCTTACGGAAAGGAGTCTTGGGAACCATGTTGGGAGGACTCGTGGGAGCAAGATAAAAAGGCCCTCGGAAGTCCCAAGATCTCAGAATCGACCCCTGACAACCCCATGGAAGGACGAAAACCGGCTTTAGTGCCTTACAAACGATGGATGGAATACCATCGTTGGCAAGAACAACGCACCCCGCATTTACCTCCCAATCCCCATTTGAGCGAGATGTCCCAGTTACAACACGAATTGCAGTCCTTGATGGATCGCCAAGATTTGTCCGAAACAGAAAAATCGCAAAAGTACGGTCAACTCTTGCAACGACTGCAACTCTTTCACCAGAAAGCTTTAGACGAAACAGCTCTACCCACTCTGAAAGATTTTAAGACCTTAATGAAAAGTTCAGCACCATCATCACTACCACCACCACTACTACCATCCCCAGGGGTCACCAGAGATGCTACGCCACGAAGACCTGAGGAAGAAGAGATGCGAGAAGTGTTTCAAACACCGTCAGCAGCTCCTATTTCAAGTAAGATTTCAGCATCCTTGTTGACCCCGTCCCCCACACCCCAACGAGAAGAAATGAAAGCTTGGGTTAAAAAGATGATGTCCACTCCTCCTTCGACAGAAGTGAAAAAGAAAGAAGGGAAACCAGAAGTGAAAAAAGAAAAGAAGACCAAAGCCATTCCATTGCCACCTCCACCACCACTACCTTCGACTTCTACTCCCGTAGCAGATCGGACACGTAAATCCGTTTCTAAACCACCCTTTCGTCCCACCCAAAGTAGCATCACCGAAGAGTGGGTGACTTATTAACACACAAACAAACACAAAAAATGGAAAAAGTCTTAGCCAGCATTTACTACGATCCCTCCCATCCTGCAGGTTACGCAGGAGTTCAAAAATTGTATCGTGCTGCCAAAATGCGACTGAAAAGTCTCCGTTTACCTCAAGTGCAACGATGGTTACAAGAACAAGCTACTTACACTTTACACAAACCCATTCGACGCAAGTTTACCAGAAGTCGCACCCGAGTGGAAGGCATCGATCATCAATGGCAAGCCGATTTAGCTGATGTCTCTCATTTGGCCAGCTGCAATCGTGGCTACAAATATTTGTTTTGTGTCATCGACGTCTTTTCCAAATTTGCCTGGGTCGTGCCCTTGACTTCCAAATCCAGCAGCGAGTTAGTGCGAGCCATGCAACGAGTGTTGAAACAAAGCGGTCGTCGCCCTCTTCGATGGCAAACGGACAAAGGTACCGAATTTCTGAACCAAGCTTTCCAAAAAGAATTAAAGAAACGTGATATTCATTTTTTTACCACCGAGAATCCCGAAACCAAAGCCAGCATCGTGGAACGTTTTCAACGCACTTTGAAAGAACGCGTGTGGAAATATTTTACGTATCACCACACTCTGAAGTACATCGACATCTTACCGCACCTGGTGCAAGCGTACAACCAATCTTACCATCGAAGCATCGGACGTGCCCCGCAAGAAGTGACTCCCGAGAACGAAGTGTTGGTGTTTGAGCGCCTGTTTGGTACGTCCCCGACGAGGGCTGTCCCCAAGAAAAGTGGAGAGTTGACCGTAGGAGATTGGGTGCGCATTGGCAAAACCAAACGCACTTTCGACAAAGGTTACTTACCTAACTGGACGACCGAATTGTTTCGTGTCACTGGACGAGTGCATGGTCGTCATCCTGCCGTCTATAAATTGGAAGACATGAACGGAAAAGTGCTCAAAGGAACGTTTTATTTGCCCGAGTTACAACGTGTCACCAAAAAAGAAGACGACGTGTACGACATCGAAAGCTTTCTCGAACGCTGAACCCGTAAAGTAGGCAAACGACGTGTCAAAGAAGTCAAAGTACGTTGGAAAGGATATCCACCCAGTTTTGATTCTTGGATCGACGCTTCGCAAGTCATCGACTATAAAAAAAAAAGTGAACATCATGCCCTTTCACACAGACGCAGCTACGTCGACCACTCCTTCACCTAGTTCTTCTCTGCAAGATTTACAAAAACAACCCTTGTGGGTGTGGTGCGGAGAACGTGTGCCTAAAACGCAAATCGTCTTTTTCTGCCAAATCTTCGTGGTGTATTGTGTCATCGGGGCAGCCATTGCCAATTTGAGTTTGCAACAAGGAGACAAACAATTGTGGACCATTTTATTGAACAGTTGCATCGGTTACCTGCTTCCCAATCCCTCCCTGAAATTCTCCTCGAACGGGAACCACGGGAACCTTGTGTCCAGTGCCAGTGTCAGTCACCACTCCAATAACAACAACAACGACCCCATTTTAGGCGGAGACACGCCTCTGACGTCCAGTAACCCCTCGGACAGCCACAGAACTCTGGAATTATGAGTCACCAAAACCAATTTTACTTAACCTTACCCAGTGACAGTTCCATGGAGGTGTTTCCCAACAACACGTTGTGCTGTTACACGGCCAAATTACCTCAGGCCATCCCATTAGATCACGAAGCCCATTGGGAAGTGGCTTTAGTAGAAATCATTCACCCGACCCAAGTCCTCAATGTCCATCCCAATCAAAATTTTTTTGATGTGGAAGTTCATGACGAACCATTGCAACAGTACTTGGATACCTATGGCAAATATGACAAGAAAACCCCTTCCACAAAAAATCAAATGTACACCACCTATCACTTGTTCATTCCTCCAGGCTATTATTTTAGTGGTCAACATTTGGTCAGCACCATAGCCACCAGGTTTAATGGCGTGTTTCTTAAAGCTTTGGAGAGTGTCAGAAAAAGTGTCACCATGGAATACCACAAAGCAGCTCGTCGCTTCTCGATGAAATTTGACGGGAGTAAAATCGTATCCATTTTATTTTGTCCTGAAATGGCCATGCTCAAGAAAAAGGAATTACCAATCATTTACGACAACGAGTCTTTTAGCAAGTTATTTCGTGCCCCGGTAGAACTGAACCATGGACTGAATTTGATGTTCGTGTATTCCGATGTGGTGGAGTACAACGTGGTGGGGCACACCTCCGTACCGTTACTTCGTGTCATTCCTTTCAAAGTAGATTCTGCCACGAATGCTGACGAGGAAGGTGGAAACACTTATCACGTCCACCGCGAATTTGTACATCCTCACTATTTGCCTGTCAGCAAGTCGTATTTGGACACGGTCAACATTGCTATAAAAGGAGATCTGGGACAAAATATTTCATTCACCAAAGGAAAAGTCACGGTGAAACTCCATTTTCGAAAACGGTTCTCTCACGACTCGTAAGTCATGTATCCAGTGTACCGAGGGGTTGCTCGACAGCGAGGACACGGTTTAGGAGATATGTTAAAATCGGCCTTTCGTTCGGTGGCCCCGGTGTTGAAACCGATGGTGACACGCGGATTGCACGCCTTGAAAGATGCGGCACTGACGCAAGGCAAAGAATTTCTCCAAAATGTCATCATCGACAAACAAAACCCTAAAGAAGCCTTCATGAGGGCAGGCAAAAATGTCTTGCTGCAAACGGGCAAAGACCTTTTGGGCCGCCGAGAAACACCTATAAATGCCCTGCACGCTACCGAGTCAGGCATTCAGCAAGGACAAGGCAGAAAGAGACGACGAAGAAAACACCCTTTCACCAGACTTCACACTTCTAAAGCGAGAAAGGCAAAGAAAAGAAAAACCGTTCGAGACTTAGACGTTTTCGATTATTGAGACACAGAAGAAAATGATGCACCGAGAATCTTGCGCTTGTTCCAAGTCGGAACTGGATCTGTTTGCCATGCCCACCACCATGATGACGATGCAAGAATCCCAGTGGGTGGAATTTCACCCCGTCTCCTCATTGACAGCCTCAGCTCCCATTCAGTTTGAAATCAAAGGACAGCCCGAAGATTACATCGATCCGAATAGCAGTTACCTGCATTTGAAAGTGAAAGTGATCGAACCACCCAACGCTAACATAGACAATGATGATGTAGTAGCTCCCGTCAATAATTTCATGCATTCCTTGTTCAGTGGAGTGGACTTGTACTTGAATAACAAACTGGTCAGCAGCAGCATGGATACTTACCCTTACCGAGCGTACCTGGAAAATCTCTTGACGTACGGAAAAGAAGCCAAGAACACTCATCTGGATGCTTGCGTGGTATGGAAACCTGACAAAGCGACTAAGTTCAGCACCCTTACAGTTGCTGGGGATGCTCAAAATACAACGGGATTTGTAGAACGACGAGCGAAAATTCATCTAAGTCGTAGTTTAGAACTGATGGATCGCTTGCATCTAGTCATGTGGTTACAAGAAAAGTATTTGCTGAACTGGGTGGATATCCGCTTGAGACTGAATCGCAGCAGTGCCGCTTTCCATTTGATGGCTGCTGATGGTTCCACTTACAAAACCATCATCCAAGAAGCCAGACTCTACGTGCGTCGTGTGGAAGTGTTACCTAAAGTGGGAAACGACGTCAGTCAGACGTTGAGCAGAACGACCGCCAAGTATCCGATCCGACGCGTGGAAGTGAAAACCTTCACCATTCCTGCGATCCATGATCGAAGATCATCTGTTCCAAGGACAGTTACCCAAGCGTTTGATTGTTGGTATCGTCAAGAATTCAGCCTTCAACGGAGCCTACCATGAAAATCCTTTTGAGTTTCAACATTACAATGTGTCCAAGATTGAAGTCAGTCGCGATGGCAAGACCTTGTGTACCCGACCTTTCGATGGACTCGAAATCCATTGGGTTTTCCCCGCACAGGTTCGAATCCTGTCAACGACACAATTATTACGTTTTATAAAATCGCACATCTGGTGCGATAACGAAGAATTAATTAGAATCCTGTCATTTTTTCCTTTTATTTATTGGAAGAAAGAAATATTAATTGTTTAAGTCCCTCTGCGCTCCCAGTCACATTTAGTAACTCATTTTGATCCTCGTTCTTCTTCAAGAAACGATGTGAAAGTAGATCGATGGTTTTGTGACCATTATGCTTATATTTTGTCTCAAGCTAGGAAACGTAGTGTCCATCAATGGCCTAATGACTTCCAACAGTGGAAATCACAATTTCATTCACAACGTTGTCAGCCCTGTTTAAAGTAAAGTGTGAATTGAAAAAAATGTTTGAGATTTGAAAAAATGTTTGATGTTATATTGTTGAATTTTTGTTAAAAAATGTTAGAGTTGTTGGTTAGTGTTAAGTGATTTTGAATAAAAAATGTTGTGTTTTGAAAACAATGCCTTTGTCTTTTGTTTGGCTATAAGAATGTTGATTCATGCTCTTTGACTTCTTACTATCCCTCTCATGACACTCATTGAACTTCCGGCTCGAAAACCGTAGAGGGATGTTTTCCTTCACGTCCGCGCTTTGACTTTAAGAACCGGGGCAGTTTCCAGTCTAACCATCCATTGTCGACTCATCCTCCTACGAAGATGTGCTCCAAACTAGCTAAGCTAAACGAAGCCTACTTGAATTTGCATAGGGTCAGACACAGTCTGATACCGAAGCCAGAAGAGATAGAGAATGTGAGAATGCCAAAAGTCACTGAAGACCTGAGAGAAGAGCTCTTCAGAGAAGAAGTTAACAGGGAGAAAGAAGAATGGACAGAGAAGTACAGACTTCAGAGACAGCAGCAACAGCAACAACAGCAGCAGCAGCAGCAGCAGCAGGAACCTGAACCTGACAGAGGCTTTGTCGATTGTCGTATCGACACCAAAGAGTTCTTCTTCTCTTTCCGAAGAAGCAGACCTATCGTCAGAAAGTCTATCCTCAGAGGACGTCGCATTCTTAGAAAGTAAAAGATTGCCATAGCAAACAAAAAAAAAAAAAAAACAGCCCTTTTCAGGGCTACCCCAATACTCTAGAAAAGAAATAACAATCAATTTGCCAATGTGTGTAGGTAGAGCAGTGTGAATATAAACACTAACTCTTTAGTGAGAGGGTATGTGTTTGTGTATAGGATTGTGTGTTTGTAATTGCTCACGTACGTTGGTGTGGATAGTAGATTAAGATCGTGTCTTTTTTGCTGTTAGAGGTGTGGGGAGAGTAGATTTGGGGTTTGATTGGATTGCTTTGCGTATGTGGATAGTATATTGAAGTGATTAATGAAAATTTTTTAGAATAGTGATGGGTAGTATAAAAAAGTGAGTGAGTGTTTCTTTTAGGTCCGCGCGTTTGTTAGGCCATGATCTAGGTAAGAGCAATTTTATGTTTTTAGGGGGATGTTTTCCATCACGTCCGCGCTTTCACTATAAATTTAAAATCACTCGGCAGTCTAGCTACCCTTGTTGATTGATCAACACCAGAATGAACACCAGAATTGTGAAACTGCTAGAACTCCAGATGCACCTGGAATATGCCAGGCGCATAGTAAATGAACTGGCCGCGGAGGCCATAGTAGAAGAGGCAAGGATAAAGAAAGAAGAGGAGGAGAGAAGACAAAAGGAAGAGGAGGAAAAGAAAATAGGAGAGAGGATGGCTTACAAGATACCAGAGACAGAGGATTGGGGTGATGAAGCTAATCATCCTCCCTCTGCGCTCCCAGTCAAACGAGTCAACTCGAAAGATTGGAGTAGAAGATGTGTGTGTGGTGCCAGGCCAGGAAGGTGCCAGCATTAGATAGGTGCATCTGGAGTTCAAAAACAAACAGCCCTTTTCAGGGCTACCCAAACCTTTAGAAAAGAAATAACAATCGATTTGCCAATGTGTTTATGTAGAGTAGTGTGAATATAAACACTGACTCTTTTTTTATAGTGTGAGGGTATGTGTTTGTGTTTGTGTTTGTGTGTTTGTGTTTGTAAGCGCTCACGTACGTTTGTGTGAATAATAGATTATGGGTTTGTTTATTGTTTCTTAGCGTATGTGGAGAGTATAGTTTGGGTTTTGTAACCGCTCACGTACGATTGTGTGGATAGTAAATTATGGATTTTGTTTTAATGATTTGAGTGTGTATATAGTAGATTTGGGGTTTGTTAAATGTTGCTTCACTTATGTGGATAGTAGATTATATGAAATGAGAAAGTAGGGGGATGTATTCCTTCACGTCCGCGCGTTGTTTGGTTATGATTTAGGTAATATCAATTTTATGTCTTAGGGGCATGTTTTCCATCACGTCGGCGCTTTCACTATAAGAACCCACAGTATTCGTCGTTCAAACCATTCTACAGAGAAGATGGCTTCAAACCACCTCGATAAAATGCAAACATTGCAAGACGTACTGGACAATTTGGGCATGATGGAACAAATGCTAGTGAGGCTAAATGAAGATCACTATTCTTATAGCCCCCATCGAGTGAAGATGGAGATTAACAACTTAAGAAAAGTAAAGGAAATGATAAGTGCTGTGATGAAAGAAATAAAGGAGGAGAAGGAGGATGAAGAGGAAAGGATAAGGATAAGAGCATGGAATGAAAAAATTGAAAAAGAAGAAGAAAATGAGAAGAGGAAGAAAGAAGAGGAGGAGAAGAAGAAGAAAGAAGAGAAAAAAAAGGAAGAAAAGAGAGAAAAGAAAGAAGAGAAGAGAAAGAGTGTAGGAGAGAAAATAAGAAGTTGGTGGAGAAATAGAAGAAATTAGAAGCAGAAGAAACCCAAAGGCCCTTTTCAGGGCCACTCATAGGTCTCGAAAAGAGATTGACTTTCCATTGCCTACCCTTTTTTTAAATTTTTAAAAAAAAAAAATCCCATGCTAAATTCCTCTTGTCCCTAAAGTAGTTTTTTTTTCTCCCATGTTAAATTCCCCTTGTCCCTAAACAAGCCCAAACTCTATTCCCATGTTCAATTCCCCTTGTCCCTAGACAAGCCCAAACTCTATTCTCCATGTTAATTCCCCTTGTCCCTAGAGTGGCCCAGCAATTTTCTCCATGTTAAATTTACATAGTCCCCAGAGTGGCCCAGGGGGGTCTGTAATGCTAATTCCCATTATCCCTAGGGTGGCCCCTTTCACTACTGATGAAATAAATATCCTTATCGAAGAGTATATCAGATTTCAGTCTTGAGTACATGTCGTTATTACAAACGTTTGTTTGGGAATTAAAGTGGCTGAGTTGCATTGTGGGTAATTGGGTATACAATTGTGAAGTCTGTGAAATCAAGCCATAGTCAAACATTTCTCCCCACTGGGATGTAATAGACCCGATCATAAACAAAATAAATAATACGTCTTTCATATTCATGGTACTAACATACATTTGGAACTTAAACAATTAATATTTCTTTCTTCCAATAAATAAAAGGAAAAAATGACAGGATTCTAATTAATTCTTCGTTATCGCACCAGATGTGCGATTTTATAAAACGTAATAATTGTGTCGTTGACAGGATTCGAACCTGTGCGGGGAAAACCCAATGGATTTCGAGTCCATCGCCTTAACCGCTCGGCCACAACGACTACATGTTACTTTTGTCACTATATTGAAATATTTATATCATGTACATTTGATGCACATATTTTCAAATGATGCTCAATTCTTCCCTTTCTATCAGATGATACACTGACCGTATATATTACTTTGCACTACAAATAAATTCACATATAACACTATCAATCCCAATCAAAATTCTGCAAACAAATTAACCCAAGTGATTTTGTATGTTAATTAAGTGCGACCTTTGCTTCGTTGATTTGAGCTAGATTACGTGCAAGGTTACAATTTGGACAAGTACACAAAGAAATATGAAATGATACATACACGTTGAGTAAAGTCAAAATCACCTCCTACTATAGGTGATAAGACAGCAAAGTCATTTCTGTCCTGTAAAGAAGGAACCAGTGGGAAAATGCATAATTCCCAGATAGTCTGTGGGAATCACCCTTTTTTTTAAAAAAGGGATACATTTGTCTGAGTAATTAAGCAGAAATATGACTAATATTGCCAGGTGTTCAACGAGATCAAGCGTTCACTGCCAGTCTGATTGTAAGGGATGTTGTGGCGGACAAACAAACAAACACAAAATCTCCAAAAAGTTATTTTATCAAACTGGAGACATTAAAATCATGTAACAAGAATCTATAATAGACGAAACGAGGATTCATTTTCTTTATCCAAAATGTAAATAGTTTGATCGTCATGCCTAATGTCGATGTCTGTAATAGTCCTTATATAACAGAAGAATATTGAACATAAGAACAATGAGATGAAGCGAACCAAAAGATAGGTTAAAGATTCTGTCTGTGAAGCATTGCAAGTGGTAGACATTGAAGGAAAATAAAAATAATCAATGGGACTACTTTTATTCACAAGCTAGTGTCATGTTGATACAGAGATGAAAGTCCGATGTCTAATTCAGGTTTGGCCTACATGTCAATGGATACATCCAGACTGAATTCATCCTAGTACCACACCCTTTACAACTATGTGCTGATTACCACACGTTTTAAAAATGAAGAACCGTAATGATAGGTTGATATTCACTAAAATGGTTTGCTTTAATAGAGTCTAAGGCTCCACCTTAAGTCGAGTCCAACTGCAAAGAACATGGACCCTGATATGCCATTGCATAATGTGCGGGAGATCAGGGCATACATGTAAAAATGAAGAACAGTAATGCAAGACTAATATTCCCTAAAATGGGTTGTGTTAATAGAGTCTAAGGCCCCATCGTAAGTAGAATCCAACTGCAAAGAACATGGACCCTAATATGCCATTGCACGAGAAATTTCAATTATTTTTCATGATGACTTAGGACATTTTAGGAAACAAGACAACTATACTGAAATTTATATTGACATTTTTGCTGAAGTACTGAGGACTGGATTCGTTGTTGGAAGAACATCGTAATAAACTCAACTTGAAATAAATCATTTCCTGTAGCTTTCAGAACGCCGAAAGAATTTAGAAACGCTGTTCAAATATAGTTAATATCAAACGAAGGACACTGAGCGAATGGTTTCTGATATGCATATTCTCATATACATATTCTCCTCTTATCCTAGATACACAAATAAATTATCTTCAAAGTTTATTATATGCTTACACTTAAGCAAACAGAAGTACCCAAAGCAATGCTATTCGACGAAGCCCTAAGTTATACATTGAATGGACTTGTGTTGTATATTAAGAATAAACATCAGCGGATAAGTAACTTGAACCACCATCTTACCAATAACTTAATGGATACCAATCGAAATTGATATAGAGATGAAAACATACATAATGTTTGTCTGGGCGGCAGATTGATTCATTTACAATTTGGAGAAGAAAAAAAGAGTTGTGGTTGAAGCTTAGTCCAAGCAACTGTATATTGTTGGTTAGCTGAACTATACGTTTGCGATAGTGGTTCAAATATTACCCATCAACCCTATATGAGGCAAACTAAATTATACGTTTGTAACATTGGTTCAAAAGATATTACCCATCAACGCTATATGTGGGTCAGCTGAATAATATGTTTGTGATAGTGGTTAAAATTTTACCCTTCCACCCTAAATGGGATTACCTGGATTACACGTTTGCTATAGTGGTTCAAATATTACCCATCAACCCTGTATGTGGGTCACCTGACTTACAAGTTTGTGATAGTGGTTCAAATATTACACACGAACCAATATGTGGGTCATCTGAATTATACGTTTGCGATAGTGGTTCAAAAGATATTACCCATCCACCCTATATGTGAGTCAGCTGAATCATATCTTTTTGATAGTGGTTCAAATATTACCCATCCACCCTATATGTGGGTCAAATGAATTATATCTTTCTGACAGTGGTTCAAATATTACCCATCCACCCTAAATGTGGGTCAAATAAATTATATCTTTCTGATAGTATTTCAAATATTACCCATCCACCCTATATGTGGGTCAGCTGAATTATACGTTTGTGAAAGTGGGTCAGTTATAACTCATCCACACCATATGTGAGTCACCTGAATCATACGTTTTGTGATAGTGGTTCAAATATTATCCATCCTCCATATCTGTCAGTCTGTTGAATTACGCTTTTGTGGTAGAGGTTTAAATATTACCCATCCACCCTATTTGGGGTCAATTGAATTACATGTTTGTTATAGTGTTTGAAATATTATCCATCAACCCAATGTTGATCAGCTGACTTAGACATGTGCAATAGTGGCTAAAATATTACCCATCCACCATATAAGTGGGTCAGCTGAATTATACGTTTGTAAGAGTGGTTCAAAGAATATTCCCCATCCACTCTATATGTGAGTCAGCTGAATTATACGTTTGTAATAGTTGTTCAAGTATTACCCATCCACCTCATATGTGGGTCAACTGACTCGCACTTTTGTAAAAGTGGTTCAAATATTAATGAACCACCGTATATGTGGTTCAGCATAATTATACGTTTGTAATAGTGGTTCAAGTATACTCATCCCTCTTATATGTGGGTCAGCTGAATTATAAATAGTGATAGTGGTTAAAATATTACCCATTAACCCTATATGCGGGTCAGCTGAATTACACGTTTGTAATAGTGTTTAAAGTATTACCAATCCCCCCATTATGCGGGTCAGCTGAATTACAAGTTTGTAATAGTGGTTCAAATATTACCCGTCAACCCTATATGTGGGTCAGCTGAATTACAAGTTTGTAATAGCGGTTCAAATATTACCCGTCAACCCTATATGTGGGTGTGCTGAATTACAAGTTTGTAATAGTGGTTCAAATATTACCCATCCACCCTATATGTGGGTCAGCTGAATTACAAGTTTGTAATAGTGGTTCAAATATTACCCGTCAACCCTATATGTGGGTGTGCTGAATTACAAGTTTGTAATAGTGGTTCAAATATTACCCATCCACCCTATATGTGGGTCAGCTGAATTACAAGTTTGTAATAGTGGTTCAAATATTACCCGTCAACCCTATATGTGGGTCAGCTGAATTACACTTTTGTAATAGTGGTTCAAATATTACCCGTCAACCCTATATGTGGGTGTGCTGAATAAGCCATACAATACTTAAGATATAATGGCCTTCAGAAATAGGCTTAATCCTAACCGATGTCTTAAGCGTTTAAAGACAGAGAAGTGTACTTGCTCAGATCTCTACATCAGATGTTTGACGCTCTTTATTTATATATTTATATTTCCCAACATGATACGAACGTCAGAAATTGAGTGGTAAAATATTTTGTTTTGATTGTTTTGTTTTGTATTTTTTTGGTTTGTTGTAGTTATTCATGTCGATTCGGGTTTAACGCCATTTTTCAGTTAGATTGGAAGCGAGCTAGTCCTTTGTTTCCATGTGACTTCATCAAACGCGCGCACTACCATGTCCGTCATTTTGATTCCCTAGCCACCTAGCACCATTGTTCTTCCAAGAAAATTATGAAGACCTGTCTCGTTTTGTACGTAAGGATATCCTAAGAAATCACTATGTGTTGTGCATATCAACAGCATGACACCGAATTCGTTAAAATTCTATCCATCAATAAGCAAACGATCAAATAAATGGATACACAAACAAGTAGAAACATGTAATGATTTTGATCTTTCGTGTGCTGAAATTATGATTTGGTTATTGTTCAAGTTCAAAACCCAATCATTTATATATCATTTTATTTATCTCAAAACATTGAAAAATACTCACTTTTGACAATCTGCACAAAGTTCTTTACTCTTACACACATGTTGTATTTTAAAACACTGAAGATGCAACAATGCCCTGGTACATTACTCTCTTTCAAACAGTATCACCTTCCATCCATCATTTTGTATCGCAAAAATCATTGTCCGAAAATACTTTGTTTGTCAGAAATAGCTGCTTGTTCTTTGATTGCAATCTACACAATTTCTGTTGATCTTCATTATTCCGTGTATCGATATAAGTTAAGGAATTTCCAGCTTACGTTGTCTTTCGTGCTATAGGGTCACTTATTTCAAGAACCATTTCGATGAAGTAAATATCCTTCTCGACGATTAAATAAGATATAAGGCTTGAATACATGTTGTTTTCACAAATGTTTGTATAGGAATTAAAATGGCTGCGTTGTATTGTGGGTAATTTGGTATACAATTGTGAAGTCTGTGTAATTAAGCCATAAGCAAACTTTTCTTCCCACCGGGATGGAATGTACCCGATCCTAAACAAAATAAACAATATTCTTTTTATATTTATGGTACTAAGATACACATGTGATTTAAACAATGACAATTTTTTTCCAACAGATAATAAGAAAGAATGAAAGGATGCAATTTAATTCTTCGTTATCGCAACAACTGTGTGTTTTTATAAAACTTAATTATTTCGTCGTTGACAGGATTCGAACCTGTGCGGGGAAACCCCAATGGATTTCGAGTCCATCGCCTTAACCGCTCGGCCACAACGACTACATGTTGTTTTTGTCACGATATTGAAATATTTATATCATGTCCATTTGATCCACCATTTGTTGTCGATCAGTGCTTAATTTTTCCCCGTCTGTCAGACGATACACTGTTCGTATATATTACTTTACACTACAAATAAATTCACATATAACACTACCAATCCCAATCAGAATTCTGCGAACAAATTAACCAAGGTATTTTTTAAGTTAATTACATGCGATATTTTGTTTCATTGATATGGATAACTTTAAAATTTATAAAATAAGAATCATTCCATCAACACGGTTCAAACCGTTGCTGAGAGATGCTATTGCAACCATAAATGCACCTCCTTCGCAGCCATGGCAACTGCTCTACCTTTTCAAGATCTAACAAGTTAAATTAACAGTAACAGAGAAATCAATAGCACTAATAATGGCTGTCTTTCATCATTTGTAAACTAAATGAGATGTAAAAGAAGATGAATCATACAGACAAATCTTGTTAGAATTAGTACACGGAACAACAGAGCATTAGAGCCAGAAATGATATCATCCAAGTATAAAATTAGTACTCCATGAAATACGACTTTTAGCAGAGGAGAACTTACAGCAGCAAAATTTTCTTTTAAAGGCAGGAACGGCAATTCAACGGACTTCTCAGCTGAGAAGACAAATAGCATCCACCAGAGATTCGGAAAGCATAGGAAACAATTTACATTGACGTCAGCTCCACCCCTACTTCACCTTTGCCAAAAAGGAGAAGGAATTAAAAGGATCAATAAAAACCATAGGAATGGGAAAGAACTCGGTATGAATAAGTTGTACAGAGGATTGTCCTTTTGCAGAAGTATTATCAACTGGTTTAAAAGCTACAATCGACTGAAAAATAAGACCAGAAACTGCAAAGTTTAGAACAGGGAAGAGCTGCGTCGATAACATATTCGCCCTCATAAATGCTTTTGAATAATAACTATTCAGAAAGAGAGAAAAAATTCAAAATTCTCTTATCAAACATTATAGTCAAATTTCACGTGTACAGTTGATAATTCATGAGCTGATGGATTTCTTGTTATATTCATTGTGAGGCAGGGATGTTTTATGTCGGCAGAATGGGTAATGAGAAGAACGACAGACAGGTGAAAGCGGTATAGTTGCTTTCCAAATGTTCTCAAAAGAAATAACAGAAACCAACAAATATAATAGAATTCAGTTAAATAATTTATTTCTCTATAATACAAAATCAATATTTAAAAGGAACTTACAGTATCATTAAAACCCAAAATAATCCAATAAGTTATATCACACGTCCAAAGTATAGAATGTTGGGTAGAATTTCTGAGGTGTTCTGAATGAATTCAAGGTACTGAATGTGCTGATGTACAAATAGTTTCGAATGTGTCGATGTGCCAGCAGTCTGGATGTACCACATTGACATAATCCAGAATAACCTGGAATGGACTAACTATGATCACAGAGTAATATTTGTAGTCCAAATTGACAATGACCCCTTTGTGTGTATATTTTAAATAAATGACTCAAGTCACATTATATCTGATCACAACTAATATTAATTTTCGAGCAGAAATTAAAGTTAGAATGAAATAATTTTGTTTACTTCAACTTATGTACACACCGTCACTTGACTTATTATACCACAAAATGACCTTGATCTAGATCATTCCCAATGGAATTTTCCAGCAGATTCGTCAAGAAGGTCTGCTATGTTTACTTAAAATTTAGCAAATAACCTCACGAACATCAGTTAGACTATGTTTTTGTCCGAGGGGAAAAACTAATGTACTGAACTCAAATCCAAGTGCACATGTTGCTTACAAATGATCATTATCTTAAAATACTTTCTACAATAATGGACAAAAGTTATGAGGAAACGAGATAATGAAGCAACTCACCATATAAGACTTACGATTAACATAGAGAAAACACCCTCAAACTTTAAACTGAGATGGACAAGAGCTAGAAAATGCAGAACCCTTCTAGTGTATAAGAAATATAGTATACAGGAGAAAACGGAAAAATGTGCTGAGATGTCTAATAGGGAGGAGAAGAGCAGATCAATACATATCTTCCATTGATTCGCGATCATATTGAGAATTAGGATATGTCAAATCCATCAGTAAAACATATATACATTGGCCATTTTATTAGCCTGATTGTATCATAAGCGCTCCCGGATCTTACAATATGCTATTTGCTCAGTATCTCCTTCACCCCACATTTTACATTACTGTTACATACCTACTAAGTCACACGTATATCTCTGAAATTATCCGGTATGCTGTACATGCAGCTGGAAACTTTTATGTTACGTGTTTAGGCTCTAATAAACAGTAACTAACGAAACAGTGAAAACAACAAGTTTTGAAAAAATTAACAAATAATTTCTTTCCCTGGAAAAACACTGTAAAAATGAAAAAATAAGAACTTACTGTTTTAAGAATCAAATTTAAAATATAATCCAAGAATAATCCACGCATTAAATTTTAGAAGTCCTAGTAATGAAATCTGTTGAATTCAAGTTCTAGTCCCGACGAAACCTCCAAAATGGAAGGCGATGTCGTATACTGTAGTCAGTATAGAGCTGATGTGTACAGTCCTTTGTGAACTACATAAAACAATATTCTGTTGTTTGAATTCCGAATAAAATTTCAATAAATTCTTCGTCCAAGAATTCTGTATGAAAACTCAAATATTTCCTTGGAAAAGAATTAACCATTTACAATCCAAATAATTTGAATAAAATTAACATATAACTCCAAACTGCCACAACATACACTTTCCAATGTAAAGAAGAAAGCCCACCAGAAATATCTCTATAGACATCGATATAAAACCTGACTACTGCTTAATTTCGTAAAACCCAGAATTGCGAAATAGAGTCTGTTTACATATAAAAAATTACGTACTCCTAGTATGACCTTGATATTAACCAATCATTTTACTCGAGAATAAAATAAAAATAAATAGTTGTTTACTTGTCTAGGTGATTTGTGAATCAAGGTCGGGAACTAAGTCAGAAAAAGAAATAGTGTTTCTATTATCAGGTATTTATAAAAAGGTCAGGTCAAACTGAATTTTCTGGAAAGTATCAAATTCCTAGCAAACAAAACTACATAACTTTGACACGTAATGAAATTAAAAATAAAAGATTTTAAAACTTACAAACAATTAATTTAAATCAAATATATGTAACAAGACCATTATATAGAACGTTATTTTGTCTATTGATCGACATTACAGATAAAGATTGGATAAAAGAAATAAAAGATTATAAGAAAATATTCAGAAAAGCATAAAGTAATTAGCATATTTTGGGTTACTAAAATAAAAATAACGTCGCATTTCGAGTCCATCGCCTTAACCTCTCGGCCACGACGACTAATATACCATCTGTAATCTCCTATAAAACAATTTATTTGAAACACATTAAATGTGCTTAGATGTTTACATTATGCACCTGATGACGAAGAAGAAGTATTTTACCTATTCATGCTGTTGTCGTACTCTTACGTGGAATGAAAGGTCTGGTATTCCATAAGTCTATACATGGCATGAGCCCATGATTAAAATGTGACATAATCCAGTGGGTACGTTTATATGTCACCTTTTCATATGAAATCTTAGTGTGTTTGTCTTTGAAATAAACAGTGGTAGAAAATATGTTTAGCAGTAAGAATGAAAGAAAGAGAATTAAGTTTTAAGTTGGTAGGATTAAGCTTTGGGTTTGACACGAAACAATGAACGAGTTTATATACATCCACACGCTTGACAATTTTGAAAAGGCGAACGTCAACAAATTGAACTTTAGGTATTGTTCGAATGCCTCAGCGTCAATGGCCACCGAAGACTGGAATATACCAGCAACTGGACGGAAATAAAACTTTGATTCCAAAGGCGATACGAAGATTCCAAGTTTGTGTACACATATATATTCATTGGACATCATGCGTCATCTCGCCACAAAAATCGACATTTGAATGAACAATATATTCTGTTTCATGCTTTTTCATTTGATAGCTGACCATTTTGCCGATATGTTTACGTCGAAAGAGATTGATTGCAGCTTTAGGTTCCTTTCTTTACAATGGTCGAAATAAGAAGAAACAAAAACATTCACTTGAAGCTAATAATTGTCTTCTAAAAGTGTTTGAAGGCATCAAAATGAAGACGACAAGGAGGAAGACGAAAGATTTGTGATTGGATAGCATGGTCGCTTTTTCAAACCCAAGCTGGCATTATTTGGTATGGGCAATACTGAGATAATTATCTCTTACTAACATATTCATTATTCTGGCATTATTACTGACATTGTGACTTTACATTCATATTGCTATGGAAGATAGCTACGTGTATG
Organism: Sinohyriopsis cumingii; assembly: GCA_028554795.2. NCBI lineage: Eukaryota > Metazoa > Mollusca > Bivalvia > Unionida > Unionidae > Sinohyriopsis > Sinohyriopsis cumingii. The sequence continues at coordinate 121,235,556 of CM068827.1, forward strand.
AATGATATCAACAGCTAAACTCTTTGCTGCATTTAGTCTAGCGTTGAAAGCCAAGGGCTTCCCTCCGTTACCTTGCATAACTTCCAATCGGACCATACTTGGCTTTCAATGTCAAGTGAAGGTAGACACCTCCGATGTAATTCAAAGTAATTTTGTTCACATTCACGATAGAGCGGTTGAAGAAGACAGCGTCGCAACGTATGCGATGCACTCCACCGAAGATATCATCAAACCCATCAATTATATTTGTATCATTACAACTATCTAAGTTGATTTCTACCGTTGACGGAAATGGCCGAGCGATGTTCTGCTTGCAATTTCTGCCTGTGCTGAGATGTTCTCATTCCTCATAAATATGCATCAACCTACCTAGCCAATGCGAGTGCCATTCAGACAGCCTCACCTATTTATGCGAGATGAAATATGCCTCGGATATATGTCGGCATAGTAATAAGCAGGAAAATTATACATTTTATTCGCAGGATATTTCGGGGCCTAAAACTAAATTGCAATCTATTTGATCCAGCTGTTGTTTCTATGAATATGGTTGACAAAGAAGTTACGAATGAAATAAAGTTCGATTCATTCTCAGCTTCTCTTTTAGTCCTTGTCCCTTATGTAGACTGCTGATTGATCCAAATGGCAGATATTTGCATGCATTTGAATTAAATACATACGGTTGGTCTTCATGCGGTAGTAGAATGTCTTTACCATTGTAATCCAACATGACCTTGCACGCTGTCTGAATGAGCGAATCAACATTCATCGTCGTCCAAACACAGTCAGATATAAATTGATTAAACGGGTCCTTTCATTGATGTATAGGAGATTGTGAACAATGTATTCTTGATGACATAGTTTTGTTTCTGTGTAGTGATGAAAGCGATTACGTCTCAGCACAAGTAGCCACAGAAAATAAAGAAGCGTAACGGATTGTCACCAGTGGCTTGCAATGATGCATTTACTTTGGAAAGCACAAATTAAGCATTCTTTTACAGCAAACTTTAGTAAAACATGATTAAAATCTTCTGATAATACATATTTTTAGTTTGCTGAATGTTAAATGAAATGCTTGATTCCGTCTCTAATTTGTGTACTCAGTAATCAAGAAGCATAGTATGTTGCTGTCCTTTTGCATAAGATATACATATAGGTTTTTGTGTCATACAATTCCTAAAATGAGGTGGGTAACCAAACTGTGAGAACCACCAATGCGTGGCTAGAGTAAAAGATGCATTACATGTTGGCGAACAAATCTAACTTGCCCAGTACACATTACGTAAAACTAACATGCACAAATCAAACGCCATTTTGGTCTGTTTTCTTGGCTAACAACGCCATCGCATCGAAAGAAACTGAACCAAATAAATACATTAGCAACTGAGTGAAAGCACAAGGAATAAATGCTCCGGAAGGGCAATATGAAAGGAGAAAATCAAAATGGGTTTTTGACTATTAGATATCAAAAAGCTTGCTAGTTTATGTTTTACGTTTTTGATGTTTTCGTCTCCTTGTGGTGATCTAGAATTTGCTCAATACCATTTCATGCAGACAATGTCTTACATCATTATTATCCTTCTAAATCTCTTAAATCACTCAAGAGCTAAATGGCGAGAGAGACTTGGAATACTAACTACAGAAATTTGGACTACGAAACACCATCGTCCAATATTATTATGCAACTCTCACAGTTGATGGCTTTCTGGTTAAATTCAATGTAAGGTAGCGATCTTTTATGATAGCACACTGGGTGATGAGAAGAACGACAGACATGGAAACCCTACTTAGTTGCCTAGAACATGTTGTAAGGACTCTATGGTCTTAAACTAAGTAACAGAAGAAGATATACCAACGAGGTTAGTAAAATTAAGTTAAATTATTTATTTAACTGGAATACAAAGTGAAAACTAAGAGAAATTACAGCATTTTAAATTAAATCTCGCGTAATCATACAATTTCTATCAAAAGTCCGAAGTATTGAGTGGTCAGAATGAATTCCAATGGTGTTCCGAATAAATTCAATGCATAGAATGTGCTGATAGACAACCAGTCTTGAATGTGCCAATATGCCAGCAGGCTTGATCTATCACAAAGAGATGATCCAGAATATCTTTGAACGAATCTACAAAGTAATGCTTTTAGTCCAAAAATGTACATGATCACTTTGTAAATAGAATGAATAATAAAAATAAACGATTCTTCTAAAATTATGTCTGGATACAACAAGCAATGACTTTAGAACGGAGCTCAAAGTAAGAATCAAACAATTTTGTTTACTTCAAATTTATATATAGACTGGCTGTTGTCTTATAAAAGAACAAAGAGACTTGGATCTAGATCATTTCCAGTGAAAATTTCCATCAAATTCGTAAATCAGGGCAGGTCTGTTTTCTTAAATGTTAGCAAATAATCTGACCAATATCAGGAAAACCAAGGTTTTTTTTTTTTCAACGGGAAAATCAATGTCCTGAACTCAAATCTAGTAATTATTTTTGCTTCGCAAGGAACACTCATTATTTAAATAAAATCTACAATCATGGACAAAAGTTATCCATGAAATATATTGCTTGCAAATGATCATTACAATCTACAATCATGGACAAAAGTTTAAAAAATACAATATGGACATGCAAAACAATGTCGACAATGCAGACGTAATAGTATTTCTATCTCAATCAAAGCAAACGATGCAGAAAAACAAACACCAGATAATGTAATTACACAACATGGAAGATTTATCATTAACATAGAGAAAACATAATTCGTGTGATGAAACATACAGGACCATCAACCTCTAAACAGAGGCTGAAAAAGGTTAGAAAATGCAGAGTCCTTCACCCAAGAAACATAATATAAAATAGCAAACGGGAAAAGGTGGTGGGTTTGGTGGGAAGGAGGAGAAGGGCAGACCAATACAACCCTTCCATGGATTCGCAGTCATATTGAGAACGATGAAACCACCTTAAAACTTTAGGATATGTCCAACAATTACATCCGCAAATTTAATCTAATTCGGCCTTGGTATTAAACAGATATTATCACACGAGCTTCCGGATATATACTCTTTGCTCTGTAGCAGAATTGTTCTCCTTCACCTACATTGACATTCACTGCAATATGTCTACTCGAAGTCACACGCATATATCTAAAAGTGGCCGGTGTTTTGTACATGCAACTGAAAATCATTGTATGCATATTATTTTGTCTATTTATTGGCTTTAAATTTTATGATAGGTTCAAAGATACAAAATGATTATAAGAAAATATCGGGAACGTGTGAAATACCACTGTTCAGGGACAACGTAGTAATTAGCATACTTTGGTTTGCTAAAATAATAATCACGTCGTCGACAGGATTTGAACCTGTGCGGTAGAATCGAATGAATTTCGAGTCCATCGCTTTAACCTCTTGGCCACAACGACTAATGTACCGTCGGCTATCGCCTTTAATGCAGCGTACTCTAACGTGGACTCGGCTCTCTAGTATTCGATAAATCAATACATCGCATGAACGACTGATCAAAGTGAAACAAACAGCTACGGATGATAAAGAAGCGTAAGAGATTGTCGCCGTTGGATTGCGACGATGCATTTACTAGGGTAAATAAAACAATAAGCGTTTCGTCTACAGCAAAAAATAAACCAAACGATTTAAAATGTGTACCTTTGAAATAACAAAATTATATAAGCTCAAATGTTTAACATCCACATGTCATGTGTTAACTTCTTCCATAAATGCCATAAGATATTGCCCATTTTAAGCAGTCTAGACTGATAAACGTAATGTTTGATTATGGCTTTAATATGTGGCTACTATAAACTAGGAAAATTGAATGTTATATTTCTCAAGCAAAAGATAGCAATGTAACTTTGTGTAATACAGGTCTCTAAAATGAGGTGGGTAACGAAACTGTGAGAACTGCCGATACATGGTCATGGTAGTTAATAAAGGCTTCATTACACCTTGCTGAACAATCTTTCTTGCCCAGTGATTGCATGCATGAAGCATTCTGGAAAACTAGCATGTAGAACCCAAACACCAATTTGGTCCAGGCGAACAATGTCATCGCATCGTAAGAAATTGAACAACACAATGACATTAGCAACTGAGTAAAAGCTAAACTAATAAATGCTTGAAAAGGGCAACATGAATGAAGAAAATCATGATGGTGGTTTGACTATAAGACATCAAAAAGCTTGCTTGTTCATGTTTTACATTTTTCATGCTTCGTGTATTGATTGTGGCGAAAAATTAACTTGTATCATATAATTTTTTTTTACAGACAATAGTAATCTTATATAAGGGATGGTCTGGCCTCAAACCCTTTTGTAACTTGATCACAACATGACTCTTCCCCCTTTATGGCCCCCTCGCGTTAGTCTAACTAATACGAAAACAACTTTGTTGAGGCGACAGCGCTTTTTTCATAATCGTTTACTCTTCGAGGACATTTTATTGAATCGTCGCCGTCGTCAAACAAAATAGAGTTTGATCCAGAACACTCCTTATTTAAGACTACTTATAATTTCAAACAAAATTTTACTATTAAATCGCTAGCAATTTGTAAATCTGATATGTCACATAACATTTCTAGAGATTTCTCGATATTTTTAACGTTTCAGCCTTCGCAATGATATAGCTCTCATCATCATGACAAAACAAGTACATATTGATTTTACCGCTGATAAGAGAATCTGGTTCTAACAATTTGATAAAGTTTCCATGAGAAACTATTGTCTTATTAATGTAACATTTTCTTAGCTCATCATTCACTGTAATGTTTGTGCATTTATTTTGCGACATTGGATTCTAAAGATTGTCAATAGTTTTAAAGACCTATTTTGTGATCATAGCAAGTTTATCAAAATATTCTGAATAATCATTACAAACAAGAGACAACTTTATATTGTTTCTTTTTTAAAAATACGTGCTATACTTCGCATTATTAGGCACAATCGTCATATGCATATCCTGAAAAAGAATTCTCATCATCTTTAGCGTGGTATCTTCCAGCGTAATATCTTCCATTATATTTCATAGTTTACAAAATATTTACCGAATGCTATTTTTCATATTTCAAAGCTCTGTTTTGGTATAATATCAACAATAAAATCGTCTCTGACTCGATGTCCCTGTATCAGATCTAGCATGATCAACTTTTCACCTCTGAGATAAGCTCGAAGTTGATTAAATATTTTATTGTAAGTTGCTGTTGCTATCTTACAAGACGCGTTTTTGTTCTCATATTTTTGTTCTACTTTTTGTTGTTGATAATGGATTTGCTGTTCATCCTGCTGATGCAATTCCTGCTGTTGTTAACAAAATCGTGATACAGTTTAACACGCTTTTGATTCTGCTGTTTGTCGAAAATATCAGATACGCCGTCGCTAGTAGATTGGCGTCATCATGATTATCTGCTATCTTGAATAAAGTTTTTATATCAGGATAGTTCATACCCAACTCACGAAATATTCTACGTTTAGCAAAACTATCTCCTATCCTGCGATTTTTTGAAAGTCTATATTTTTCGTTCTGCTAATTCGTCAAGTTCATCAGGAACGTATTTTATTCGATCTTGTTCTTGTTTCTTACCACCATGAGATTTTGTTTTTAAGAGGTCAGACTTGTTGATTGTCGTAAAATTTTCCTTCTTAATTTCGAGCAACGTCTTTGTCAACAGCGACTCTACTCGTAATCGCTGTTCTTCGCAATCGTTTGGATGACACTATTTGCCAATAATATCAAAGTCTCAGAGCTTTTTTTTCAGCAGTGCTAAAACAATTGTCTTCGTTTTCTTGTAGATCAGATGATTCGAGTTTGTTTCAGGATTAAATAAGGTCTTGTAAAACTCTTTAGCAACTATGCTCGACGGAGGATGAACATACATTTATAAATCATTTCACATTACAGTGGATCGCATAGCGATCTATGTTAACATACTAAATCTATAATAAATCATCAATCGTGTACAGTTGAAACATTGTCAAACCCGGGTAAGGACTTTCTGCATTGAAAACATATATCCGAAATTAAATGGATTCGTTAACCGTGTTAGCATTAGCGATAGTAAACTGTTTACTCGTTGAGATATAAACACCCGTTGCGATGTGCAGAGTTGTCCATGTGGTATTGTCTGTCAATCCTTCTAATCTCCAGTTATATCTGTGGCCGACACCAGCATTTGATCGCCCTCGTAAATGAAACTTTCAAATTGAGACAGCAGCAGGGCACTGAATTTAGATCCAAAAATTGCTTGTTTCTCCATATTTTGTCTACTTGGGACCTTCAGATATGTTGCTGTTAAGTTTAAAATATTTTCCTGGATATTGTCTAGACGCCGTTGCAAAAAATCCCAACGAGTATCTGTAGAATCAACAACATGTGGAATATACAACACTATCAACATACGGTTTATTTAAAATAGCTAATAAAGCAACAGGAACGTATAATAATAATAATAATAATAATAATAGTAATAGTAATGAGGACTTAGTATAGCGTTTAATCTTTAGAAGCTCTAAGCGCTTTACAACATTAGACAACACCTGTAACATAACAAAACCAATATATAATGATATTATTACATAAAACAGACACCATGAAATTTTATAAAACATAAAAACATGCTGAAAATAAGTAAGGTAGAAAACGTTATTAGGTCCTTAAGTTTGTTATTGCACTCGAAATAAGTGAGTTTTAAGAGCACTCTTGAATGGGATCACTGTCCTTGTGTCTAAGTTCAGTGGGTAATTCATTCCACATTGCTGGGCCCTGGTATACAAAAGAACGCTGTCCATATGACTTTGTTTTCATAGTGGTAATAATGAATATACGATTGTCAGAAGAGGAGCGTAAGTATCTTCCTGGCGTATACACATGGGTGAGGTCGGATAGGTATGTTGGACTGGATTCCGTCAGTGAAACATAGCACAGAGAACAAATTTTGTGTTTGATTCTGGATCGAATGGATAGACAGCGTAAGGTACAGTGCAGCGGGGAGGTGTGCTCTGATCGTGGCACTCTAAGGATGTTCCAGTATGATCCGAGCAGCTGTGTTTTGAACATTTTGAAGTTTCTGAAGTAGATATTGAGATGAACCAGACAACTGAGTTACAGTAGTCCAGTCGTGAAAGTACTAATGAACACACAGGTATTTTAGAGGCATCTGCTGAAAGATATTTGAGAATGGAGCTGAGATTTTGTACTCACTGTGTAAATTTAATGTTGGTTTTGCTGATATTTATTGTTTGAGGTAAAAGATGTGAATGAGAAAGTCTTTTTGTTGTGATCAGAATGGCCACAGTTTTATCATCATTCTTATGCAGCTTGTTACATATCATCCATGATTTCACATCAGAAATGCACCTCTCTACACCTTGGATGGTAGTATGAACTTCAGTTGGATGGCTAGATTTGTATATTTGGGTATCGTCAGCGTACAATTCGTGAGACACTGGATGATGATCTATGACACTTGAGAGTAGCTGAGTGTATAGAATGAAGAGAACAAGTCCAAGTACAGACCCCTGTGGAACACCACAACATAGATCAACTGGGCTGGAGTGTATTCCGTTTGCAGACACAATTTGTGTCCTGTTGACCACGTTGGACTGTATCATGAATGCCAAATGCATGCTGAAGACGGTGAAGTAATATATCATGATCTATTGTGTCAAATGCTGCAGACAAATCAAGGAGGGTGAGGACTGTAATCTTTCCGCTATCCAAATCAGAGAGAATGTCATTAACTACTTTTAGAAGAGTAGTTTCAGTACTGTGGCAATGAGATATGCAGATTGTACATTATAAACTGGGCGGTAGTTCTTTAAATCTTTATGGTCGAGTGTTGGTTTCTTCAGCAAAGTCTTTACTATAGCAGTTTTTAAAAATAATGGGAATTCCCCGGACGAGAGAGGTGTGTTAATAACATCAGTTAGTGAATGCAGTATTGGATCTAAGCGCTCAAGCAACTGTGATGTTGGAATTGGATCTAGTTCACGTGACTTTGATGCTCTCTTCATCACGTTTGTAGTTACTACATCCATAGAAACAAGTTCAAAGGATGCTAATGGTTGCCACTGAAATTCTGTATCCCAACAGTATGGTGACGGCGAGTCAATTGAAATTGTGTTGTCAAGCTTATCTCCAATGGTTTGTACTTTGTCACGGAAGAAATCTGCAAACAAGTGCAGAAGGTCGACTGGAGAGAAGGTAGTTGGAAGTGGTGTGTATGTGTCCCTTGATATTAGCTTGTTAGTAATCTCGAAGAGCTCTTTCCGGCTGGAACTTTCCATGATTTTAGTACTGTAGTGGGCTGATTTCGCTGCATGGACTATGTTTGTGACGTGAGAAGCTGGTCCCTAACACTGCTATACCATTAAGAACATATTTGAATTGATACTCTGCGCCACTGAGTCATGTTTGTCGAGCAATAAACGCAGGCAGTTATGCAGTTGTTCTGCTGTAGGAATTAAGCAGGTTGTCAGGTTTGCTTGGATAGCATGCATTAGTTTGGCTCTATTTATTATACAGAGGTTTATCTTGGTAGCAAATAAAGGTGGAGGGATAGGGACAGATACGTCAAGAGGGAATATAATGCAGAGGTGATCTGATACAAGTTCGTGGGATACCAGGGAGGACCGTAGAATATTATCATCAGGTCTATGAAGAATCCAGTCTAAAATGGGTTGGTTAACTGACTGTTTGAGGTTGAAAACATTAACAGAATCTAGGAGTTTTGATGTGTTTGGGTTTCCGGGACAGTCAAAGTGAAGGTTGAAATCTCCAAGAATAATCAGGTTGCCACCTATCGACTTTCCAGACTCGAGGAGATTGGGAAACTGCTCCAAAAAGAGAGATTCAGTCAGCTTGTTTTTCTACTAGGAGGAGGGCGGTAGAGGCAGACAAAATGGACTGACATTTGTTCCAGTGTGAGTTTAGTCTGGACTAGTTCAAACGATGTGTGGTAGAAACTGGAAGTTGTGGTGTGGTTAATACGTTTGATCATGGAGGTCTTTGTGGTGGCAGCAATTTCACCTCTGCGAGAGTGGCGGGGGAACGACTTGATGGAGTAACCAGTGGGTGTTAATTCCGCGCACTTGGGCTTATCGCCTGATGTTTTAGCCAAGTTTCTGTCAGGAAAAAGATGTCGATATTCTGTAGGTTGATAAAATTAACAATTTCTGTGCGTTTTTCCGGTGGTCCTTCTGATTGGGCATTGGATAATGTAATACGCAGAGGTATCTCTTGGATAGTTAACACAAAGATTGATGATTTAATAGCGATTTGAATTAGGTGATTTAAATTAACGGTTGAATTTTTAAATTGTTGAGGCGGAAAGGACAGAAGGGAGATTACTGGAATTCTTCTTCCTGTTCTACGTATGTTGATATTATATTAATTGCTTCCATGTCGATGGCTCCTGTGATTGAACCTCAAGTGTTCGCTTAACATAAAGATCATCAGCTGATGTACCTGCAACAGAAACTGCATTATTTGCTGCCACGTGGACGTAAGATTCGTTTGTCAGATCAAATGGAGATACTGGATAATATTTTGTTGTTATTTTATTTGATCCCATGTTTAAAGTGCTTGTCACTGTGTCTCCAGATTTTGCAACTCGTTTTGCGGTATAACCAGTGATCATATCATCTATGTAGTTCTTGTTTGTCAGATCAGATGTCGTTGTTGGAAACGCAGTTGATGTTATCTTGTTGACGCCCGTGTCAATATTACCTGCCATTATGTCGCCAGATTTTATCACAAACTTTTGTCTTAAATATTTTACATATGCTACCCAGCTATCGTTGGACAGATGAGTATTGTAAAGCTGCGTGTTGTATATCACTGTATATCCCATGTCTAACGAACCAATCATTAGCCCACCTGCGAATGAAAGTTTATAAGATACTACTGTGGTTAGTTGATTATAACTTGCCGCTTGTGTGATATTAGCGTTGTTTAACGGGTACGGTGTGTTGATATTTGTTATCTTAATGTTTCTCATGTTGATGTTGCCGGTCATTGAACTGCCGGCAAGTGAAATATTTTCAAATGCAGCTGTGCTTAGTTGACTATAACTAACCGCTTGTGTATTATTGATCTTGATTGGAAGATATGTTGTTTTTAGATCAATCACTCGTTGTCCTGACATGATAAGGTTGCCGCTCATTATGTCATCGGATTTCTTGAGATGATTTGTTAGATCAACATCTGTTGTTGCAGTTGCTTCAGCAGATGAACCACTTAATAACGTGCCAAATTTTGTGTAGTAGATCATGACAAACGTTTGCGCACATGTTATATGATGAGCATAATACACTTTGACACCGAACGAGTAATAAAAAATAAACACAGCTATGAGTTACCGGATTGTCATTTCCTCACAGTTGGACGTACTGGATCTGGCAAAACAAACTTGCTAATGAACTTGTTACTCAACGACATATTCAACTACGATCGAGTTTATATTTATACGATAAATCCCCAGCAGGACAAATATAAGTTCCTGAACATATACAACGAAAAATTAAAAAATGAACTTGGTGCTGGCGAAGATGTATTTGTCATAAGGACACCAGAAGATCTTATTCCGGTTGCCGAGCTAGACTCGGAAGAACAAGATATTATTCTGTTTGATGACATCCTGTTGAGCAATGCTGAAATAGACAAGATCAAATATTTTTTTCATTGTCAAGAAACCGATTATGTAATGCAATTTATCTTGCGCAGGGCTTTTATAACGTCGGTCGCTTAATCAGAAGAAATACGGTTTTTTGTGTTGTTTAATGGACTTTACAACATTGATGTGCAAAACATATCACGAGAAGAAAGAGGTTATGTTTCCAGAGATAACTTTTGTTGAGCTGTATCACGAGGCCGCCCATGGAAATAACATTCTTTTCTTATTTTATAAACTTGACACAGATACCAATCACATGTTTCGATGTGAAACTGACGTGTTCTTAGAATGTACAACAATATAAAATTAGTGTGCTATTCACAAAATGTACAAGGTGCGGATAAATCTTCTGAAGAAATATGTAGCAACAAGAATTGCGTTTAAGAAAAAAAGTTGAGCAAGAACGTGCTGGACAACAACAAACCGCAGAAGAAACTGCTAGACTATTTACATCTATCACCGAGTCTGTACTTGGCAAAAAACTAGGTGTTGATTACGTATCAATGGAAGATCTAGAAAACCTAAGACAAAGGTTTGCGAAGACTACTCGGACAAAAGACAATTGATGATGATAGTGTTGAGCAAATTGGTGATACTGATGCACGAACAGCTGTGATTTTAGAACAAATGAGAGAAGATGATTTGTTATTTGATAATAAAATGAGAGAACGACGAGATTTACAAAAGATACTTGAGGTAGTAAACAAGAAAAACTATTAAAAAATCTCATCTACAAAAAAATATTCATTTTGAATATTTTGCCTTTGAGGTTAAAAATAAAGATGTTAATTTTTAAAACACACGATAAATAAGACTATGGACTAAAAGTGAAGAAGATTAATTTTTCAAAAAATTTGAATAATGTAATACAAAAAGCAGATCAGGCTAGAAATGGTTTGGACTCTGCAACGGAAATGGATCAGGCTGAACAATATTATTACATATTCCAATAATGTGTTATTGCTAAGATATATTTGGAAGTTTTTGATAGTTTCAAGATCTGAAAAAGCTTTTACAGCTGCGAAACTATTTCAAACTATGGTGAAGCAAATAGAAGATGAGGAGTTAAATAAAATGAAAACAACGAGCAGCGGCGTATAGAATATGATAAACGATTTGAAATGGATTCTGAATATGATACTGTGGAAGAAATACCAGGTGAAGGATTAACGTTCATTAACTCGGCCGGTGATATTATTAATCGACTGGATACTGTTACTTTCATTGAAGGAAGCTGGAAGCACTAGCACAGCAATTCACGATGAATAGTTGAAATACTTGATCATCTAAGATCAAAAAGATTTTTAACGACTGACGAGTATTAGGTGTTACACGGCGACTTGATTCGCCGCGAATTAATTCGCTAATGCAAACCAGTAATTATGTTTTTATTTGTGAATAACAAATAAAAATGTCGTCGTTGACACTATTACTTGACTCATCTCAGACAACATCGAACAGCGCACACTTTTCAGCTTTTTTATAATCATGTAATCGAAGTTGGCCATGGTACACAAGCGTCCCCAAATCAGTACGAGATTGGATTAGTATCTGCTACAGTCCGGCGCTCTATTGCAAATGTTAAAACTAACGTCAACGATGATTTTACGTTCCACCAAATCTTCACCGCTAAAACAATAGCCCGACGCAATTTTCAACGTGTAGATGCTGAATAATGGCTTGCTTGCTGACTTTGTGTCACCTGAAAACCCGATTTTATTTATCTCTTCTTGCAAATGGACGTTCAGGATTTCAACCTGGAAAGTGTTTTGCTTTTCAGTGAAGTATTTGTGCAGTAACTGATCAACGTTTTTCAGCGTCTGCTAAAGCTCTTCTACCATAAGCAATTCGTCATATGTCCCTATTTGAGACAAAATATACCCTAGAGCGGTGCCGCTAGCATCACAAGTGAGCATAAATGGTTTGTTTAAATCAGGATAAGCCAGATAGGCGCTGAAGTCAAAGCTGTCTTTAGAGTTTCAAATGCTTTTTGACACTTATCTGTCCAAAGTAATGAACTGTATTTTGTCTTTTGTCAACAATTTATTTAATTGTGTTGCTATGGTAGAATAACCGTGAACAAATTTCCTGTAATAGTTGCACAAACCTAGAAAACTCCTAACATCTTTCTGTGTTTTAGGAACAGGAAATTATGTAACTGTGCTTATTTTAGATGTATCTACTTTGATTCTTTTCGTTGAGAATTTATGACCAAGATAAACAACTTCAGATGCTGCAAATACACAGTTTGAAGACTTGAGTGTCAAGTTGCCTTGACGTAAACGATCAAAAATGACTTCGAAATGTTTGAGGTGGTTTTCAAATGAATTTGAAAAAATAATGATGTCATCTATGTATGCAAAACATGTTGACCATAGTATCCCTCTACGAACATGACCTAAAAGAACACAATAAGTAGCGGATGCATTTCTGAGTCTGTATGGCATTACAATCTTTTGGTACAGACCACTTGATGCTATAAAAGAGCTCTTATGTTTCGTGATTGGGTCCATTTTATTTTGCCAAAAGGCTAAATTTAAATCTAAAGTACTAAAAAGACATGGTTGAGTTTGTCCAACTGCATCGATGACATATTCTAATCGTGGAAGATGAAATGTCATCAGTTGTGTCACCTGATTAAGTTGTCTGTACTCAATAGCAAAACGATAGTCATCATTTTTCTTTTTGACCAATGCAACTGGGGATGCATAACTAGATGAACTGGGTTCAATTAGTTTATGTTTTAATAATTCCTCTACCTGTCTATCAATTCCTTATTGATGTGCGGTGCCGCACGATAAGGTTGACAACGAATCGGCATGGAATTACCTGTTTCTATTCGGTGGGTGAATACGGTAGTACTACCAAATTCGTCTAAGTTAACAGCAAAAACATCCCTATGTTGATTCAAAAATAAGTGAAGTTCCTGTTTTTGTTTTTCTGTCAAATCTGAAGACTGTAAATCAAAATTAATTGTTCTCGTGCTTTGCTAGATAGTGCATTTATGAGGTTAGGTGTGTCAAGGGGATCCTCACTAATGGTAAATATTGTTTATGGGTGTAGTACGTCCACACATGCCAATACGGTATTGGCACGTACATGCATAGCCATCGGAGTGAGGTTAATAATTTGTAAAAAGTTCTTCTGAGATTCTGTCAAAATTGTTCTATCTGGAAGAATTGTAGAGTTTGGCATGCTGTAAGACGGGTGCAGTAAAACAGATGTTGCTTTTGGGATTTTGCTGATACGTACTGGGATCGTGCTAATTGAGTTAGGCTGAAACATTGTACAGTTCGTGGTGCGTGCCAGACCAGACCGATTATGAATCAAACTTAATGGTTATCGTATCGTCTAGCAAGGAGAGCGTTTGTGTATCTAGATTCATGATAGCTTGTGTTTAGTCAAAAAATCGATACCCAAAATGACTGAATCTTGTAAAGCAGGTACAACATAGAATGAGTGAGGGAAGCGTATGCCTCCTATTTTCAAATTAAATTGAACCAGACCGGAAACACTATGATGTTCACCACTGGCTCCTACAATTTGGTAAATATTTTATTTTTGAAACTGACGTTAATTTAAACCTGCGCGATGAAATGAATTTAAATTAATGGCCGAAATTGTCGAACCTGTTTCTGCTAAAGCATGTGTTGGTTTGTCTCTAACAAAAATCGGAACAGTGTTTTTATGAATAGGTTTGACTAAGGTAATTTGCGGCTGTTGATCATACTCGCGACAGGTTTGGATCTTCTCGTGAGATGCGCATTCCTATTGTTTTCGTGTTGTCATGCACACACGCGAAAGGTGACCTATCTTGTGACAAAAGTGCCACTGTACATTGCGTGCACGGCAGACTGAACGTGATGTACTTTGTCCGCCGCACCCAAAAAAGGGATGAGAGGAGGACTTTGTGGTTGTGGCTGGTAGCGCATACCACGAAGTGATTGATATGAGTAGTTGTTACCAGTGTAATTGTTTGGAAATGTTAATGGCTGTGCTTGAAAATTTGTATTTTGTCTGTAATACATACCGCGCTGTTAGTAGTTTGAGTTATGAGGGCGAAATTGCTGTTTTGTGGCATTAGTATGTGCGTGTATTTGAGAGCACGAATTGATGTGCTGATTTTGTTTTGCATTCGCAACCTTAACTTCATCTTTGAGTTTTTTTACTTCATCTAGAATTCTGTTAAGGCCAGACAGGTCAGTGTTATCAGTAGTGGCAATGTATTTTTCTGCTAAAACTGCTGCTTGGCGTAAATCTCCATATTTGTTGGATTTTGTGTGTTCATTACAATCCTTTTTAAGGAACGTTTCAGTCGATTCAATGCCACCGCTAATAAAACCGAGTGGTCTAAAGCGCTGTCCGTTACGGATCACTGCCATCTCACCTCTGACTGCGTGGGTTCGAGTCTCGGATTCGGTCAATGTGGGTATGTGAGAAAGCTTGCCAGTAGCTTCTCGTGGGTCGGTGGTTCTTTCCGGGGTTTTCCTGGGTTCTTCCTCCACCATTGATACTGGCCGCCATGTATAGCCTATCGTGTGCTGAAAAATGGCGTTAAACCCTACAACAACAACAATAAAACTTGATCTGGGATAGTTTTGTCAGTTGCAATTTGTAAAAGGCGCCTTAGATAGTCCATAACTGTTTCAGAAGAATCTTGTTGAGTTTGCAAAATCGTCATTGTGAAATCTATATTTAAAGGCTGTGACTAGAGTCTGCCAATTGTTTGTAACAGTATCTGGTAAGGTATCGTACCAGATTTTAGCACGCCCCTGAAAAGGAAAAGGAAAAGCATTCAAAACTTTAGCTTCTGATAATTCATAAAACTTAGTCCATTGTATAAAATGATCTAACCATTTAACAGGATTCTGAGACTGATCACCATTAAAAACATCTAATTTGATAGAGAAAACATACCTATTTGCGAGAATAGGCTGTTTCCAAAAATATTAGCACTCCTAGAAAAATGTTCTGGCGGAGTTAAAGTGACATGTACTAAACTAGACGGCTGAAACGTGAATGTTCTAGTTTCTAGCACAGTAAGAAAGGTTGGTGTAATGTTCAGTGGGTTTGCCGTGAAAAGAGTACTTTTCGGAGTCACAAGCACTGGTGAAACTGTCTCAAGCGATGCTTTTAGCTGGCTAGGGCTTTCGAACGTTGTTGTGGTGAAATCAGTTGGGCGCTGGGTCACTGGTGCTAGAATGGGTGTTGATGGTGTTAGGTCAGTTGAACCGTGGTCAAATGGTGGCTGAATCACTGGTGCTAAACTAGGTGCGGACAAGGTACCTGTTGAACTTGTTGAAATCTTCTACGAGGTGGTCAGTGGCTGGTGGATTGTCACTGGCGATGAGTAGATGGCGGCTGCACCGTCCAATAGGAGAGAAGTTGTTGGAATTAGGGATCCACCTTGTGAATATGGTGGCGCTGTCGCTTCTGGAGTTTAGCTGGGCGGCGTGAAATCTGATGGTCGCAAGAGTTTCGGTGCGAGTCTGGTCAGTAGATAGTAATTATGCGGAGTGACACCTTTATTCATGATATTTTCCATTAATCTTTTGTTTTATTCTCCACCAGCTTTTATGAGACTGTTGGTCTCATAAATTCTTAGTAATGCTGTTTCCCATGACCAGACAGAGAGAGAGAGAGAGAGAAGAAGAAGAAGTTCAAGCTCTCATAAAAGAGGTGTCACTTATGAAAGTGTAGATATGGCTATATCTGGGAAAAACGGCGATGCGAAGGTACGGGATTCTGTAACGCTACAATCCCCTTTGAGATTCCGACGGACGGACTGATTATTTTGAAATACTCAACATATAAAATTACATTCCAATATCAATCTACATAAACTTAAATTACGGATATAAGACATACACATAAAACTACGACATTCCTTCGCTTACCAACATCAAACATTTGTATAATTTCTGCCTTTCAGAATATAATACAGATAATTAAATTGCGAACAAATTCACGATGGCTGAAGAATCTGAAATTCAATATTTGGCACATCAGCGCATTCAAGATTGGAATTCGTTCGAAACACATCTGAATTAATTCTTAACACTCTATAGTTTTCGACTTTTGATAGAACTTTGAGAACCATTTGGCTTTTATATAACAATACTGTACGTTTATTTTTGTTGAAATGTTCACTTTGTATCCTAGGGAAATAAGTTTTTTGTTCAATTTCACTAAATCTGTTGGTCTTCGCTCATTTCTATTACTCAAAGACCGTATAGTCGTAACATTGTCCATAGGTTAACATGTGGGAGGCACTTGTTAACTTGGTCCAAAGCTTTAACATGGGAAATATATTATTTGGACAAAAGTGTTTTTAGGAACAAGAGAAAATGTAATGTTCAAATGGTGAGCGGGAAAGGTCGACAGTTTATAAGGACAAAGGAAAATGTCATCTTGATTTTTTCTCTACAATTCTGCACACACCTTTACAATTCAACACGCCACATATAATATACAAGGCTCATTCAATCCAACACTTGCTTTATGATTACTATCCAAATAACCTTATATACAGCACTCGCTTTTTGATTAGTTCTGAAACACACCACACATACAATCCAGCACCCGATTATTTTATTGCTATTCAAACTCATACCTCTCGCGAAACGGGTAGGAAACGTTATACACACACAAACACTTTCACATAAACATTCACTATCACACATCGCACAGAAGGGTAGTAAGTGTTTATAGAAGACACACTAATATACCCTTACATGCAAACATACTGTCACACAGAAGACAGAAGGAACTTTTAAGCTTAGTTGTCAACAACATAGACGTCCAAACAAAAAATACAAACAAAATTGTTTCGCAAACAGTATCTGTCTCGTCTAGTGAACGGGGGTGGGGGTGGGGGGTGATAATGCCGTTGCAATTGCTAACCAAACTAGAGGGTTAATACATAGTAGAGCGGGATTCCACGAAAAATTTCGTACCGAAGGTATTTCCGGACGTACCGTGATACGTACCACGGTATACCGCAATTATATTAGGAAAACAATTTAAAGCCATGGGATAGGGGACTGACACTTTGTTGTTTAATTTTCTTCTGTCAACAGCGGGAACAAATATCTTGCTCAGATTTATAGCAAAATAACATCATTTTCTTTTTCATTATATTTATATGCAAAAAATACGAGTTATCTTGAGATTAAAAGAATAGAAAAATATTACAGCTCAAAAGAAAACCACAGCCCCGTCCACTCCCACCTCCAATTAAATGACTAGTACCTGATACAAGATGAATTTGCTATGTGAATGTTAATTGTTGCATACATTGTAACCTAAAAGCTGTAACTAAAGTGGGATGATTAAGCTTACACTATAGCTGAAACTGTAAAAACATCGTGCTGTTATAAAAAAAAGGAAATGTTGATACTGAAGCCTACAATTTTCTAGCTACACTATTGATATAATAGGCAAGGAAACTTTGAGTGGGATGCCAACGCCGAGGCAACGTATTTATCAGAGAGGGCGAATAAACATAATACATACTTAATCAACAAACGAGAACGTATTTTAGTTGACTTGAGAAAGTATGCAGTGTTTACACAGAAAACAAGTGGAATCATAGAATGATTCGCAGCCTTACAAAGGAATACATATACTTAACACATTCATACATGCTAGTAAATAACTGAAACATACGTGGGGGGGGGGGGTTTCGAAATTTTTCAAAAAGTTGGATTTGGTTGAATATGTTTGGCAATATTCCGTTTGGCCACCGAATTGTCATATGTGACATGAGTTAAACATGTGATTAAATGATCATAAATATATTTATATTTTTTATTATTCACCATTAATTTGTGACAGATACAGCATTTGTATAAAAAAATTAAACTATTGTGTCATGAAAAATGAAAATAAGCTGTTAAAATCATTAAGTCGTAACAAGATCCTTGGTGAATTTCCATACATTCCTTACTGACGGAAACTATCAACATACTGGTACAGTGAAAAGGTACCGTGGTACGGACCACGGGAAAAAAATACCGCGGTAAACTGGTACACCGGTAATGCTGCGCATTTCAAATACATACTACACCGCTTCACTGGTTTTATCCTCAACCTTCTTTGCACTACCGGTCCACACCAATAATCTCTTCAGACAACACTGCCTTGCTACATATAATCATGTCTTCCAGACAACCGCGTCAGTAACCTTCACATAGACTAAGTAGTCTGGGCTTAACAGCATGTTGGTTATGGTTGATAGCTCTAGTTTTACCCTCCTTGTCCTGAGAACAGGCAACAGCATATGAAAATGTACCCGTGCGTGTGTGTTTGATTTAGCATTGTTTGTTTAAAAAATTATGTTCTTCATTATATGCTATGTATAATTTTATACTGGACTCGACCGTGGCCGAACTCGAGTTCATTTTGTACCTAACATGAATCATTGATTTTTTTAAATTATATAAAAAACTAATACATAGACAATATTTTCTCTGTGAGTATTAGTTTAATATTAGGATCATTATTAATAGAAGTAAACATATTTATTTGGGTCTGGGTCTAGGTTATTAGAATTCCCCCGTAACTATACTTGGTCTACCAGATGTATTCCACATTCTGTATTATAATGTTAGTAACAGATCCTCAAATTATAAATAGATTTTATTTTGTAAACATTGGGAACCTTCTATAAGGTTTATTTTTTGTGAAACTGCTAATTGTGACCTGAAGTGAAGCAAAGGACTATATAATTTTGTTTTTCTAGAAATTATTCATTCGTGCTTTAAGATCTGAACAGAATCAATTATATTATTGTTGTATCCAGTAGTTAATTTGGGCTGGAAGTTTATTTATTCAAATTATGTATTCACTGGAAATACAAAGTGCTCATCAAAACTAAACTTCTTGGAAATAGAGGCTTGAATTTATAGTGAAAGTTCAAATAAGGATTTCGACTATATTATTGTGATCCAACTAATGACTGTTGGCACATCGCCACTACACGGTCCACCACAGGCACATTAACACTTCCAGCGTTGGATTTAATTTTGATTTCCACTAACGTTTATCTAGAACTTTAATCCTTTGGACTGGCGTCTAATTCTATGAATATTTGGGATTAAATTCATAAAGCGTGGGGTCTCTCTTCTAATCAGAAAAGAAGACACGCGTGACTTCACTTTCAATATATAGGCGCACAAGCGTTTTTAGTGCTACCTATTGTGGCACAGTTTGAGTATCATACCTATGGCTCCAACAATGAATACAGCTGTAGCCTATTGGGGTATGCCTCTGCGGATACCTCGCATGCTCGATGTGATAGTACGATGACTACCACTACTAATCCAGTTGTAACCAATGTCCTTTCACACAAGGATGACTTGAATTTAGCTTTGGCCGATTTCCTGTCATCTTCGCAAGAATGTTTGCCTGCAACGATAGTACTACTTTCACTTCGTCATTACCGCTGGTAAATAATTTGGGAAAGACAGAAGGATGAATTGGATAATTTTGGCAACGACAGAAAGAAGCAGCAGTAGCATTTATTCAACAAGAGGATAAGAGAAAATTTAAGAAGAGAAGATTAAAATTTCTGAATTATGAAGGACAGAAGGAAGGGAGTGAACAAATCGTATCGTAGGTTTTTGAAACACTTATGTATTATTTTGCCACATCAGAAGCAACTAGCAACAGTATTTCACGCCGATGATTAAAACGTCCCAGCTCCGGTTCCAGCTTCCAGCCAACGTAGCTTCACAAGATCATTGTCACAAATCTTTTGCCATGGCTATTATGAAATTTTGTTTATAATTTACCAATCACCTGGGGGCCCCAAGTGGCCGAGTGGTCTAAAGCGCTCACCGTTACGGGTCACTGCCATCTCACATCTGTCTGCGTGGGTTCGAGTCTCGGGCTCGGTCACTGTGGGTGTGAGAAAGCTTGCCAGTAGCTTCTCATGGGTCGGTGGTTCTATCTGGGATTTTCCCGGGTTCTTCCTCCGCCATTTATACATACTGCCATGTATTGACTATCCTGTGTTGAAAAATGGCGTTAACAACATCAATAACAACAACAGCTAATCACCTGACTCTACACTGCAAGTAGTATAATCCCTAAGGCCACAAGTGTTATGGCGTGGCTGGCGAGGCATGTACAAAGTACAATGTGTTGTCCGCTGTAACACGTTTGTTATATATACCCCTCCTAAGTGCCAACTTTATGACGCATATCGCTTTGAATCGTGTAGACGCCATCACCAAGGACGTGATCTGTCATACTTTTGGCGTGTCTGAATAAAAACTGGTACTTATTAAATATATAGGCGGCGTCCTCTGCTTGGTCTATCATTATTTCCACGTTTGGATGAAACTGGTTTTGCACATTAAAGTTACTTCCTCAACCCATTATCGAAGTAACCATTTTAGTTTGTGAACCCAGGATTTCATAAACGTACACTAAAACATTTTCATTAAAACGCACTACACCGGATTGAGCAAAAACCTTGCCCAGTATAAAGTACACAAAGCCGTTGTCCGCACCTTGATTCAGCCGGAAGGAGTCAACTCTGGTTTAGAAATGTACACTTTGTCATTTCATGTACCACCATGGATAGACCGGTAGGCGTGGTCAGGGTTATGTTGATACATTGTAACAAGGCCTTGGTTTTCAAAGTGCTTCTGCCTTCAGCTTCAGCTTGTATTCCTATTCAACTCCTTACAGAATTTCTCACAGGTGTTTGTGGCAATGCTGCTGCAGACACGTCCCACCCTGTTTGGCTTGGAAGGCGGCGCCGCATCTGATTAAGTATTTGTTTCATTCAATCATAAACGTAATAGATGTATACCATTAACGGAAACTCCTTTCCAACCATCAGATGGTCTCGAACGTTAATGCCACAACCGGTAGAGCCGTATGAAACGGAAAACTTATTTGAATTTGCCAAAACGTCATCTC
This sequence comes from Sinohyriopsis cumingii, assembly GCA_028554795.2. Taxonomy (NCBI): domain Eukaryota; kingdom Metazoa; phylum Mollusca; class Bivalvia; order Unionida; family Unionidae; genus Sinohyriopsis; species Sinohyriopsis cumingii. Next base: position 121,257,170 of record CM068827.1, read on the forward strand.
ACTGTCTGCATTTCCTAAACCCATCTGTTCACACCGCCAGGCCGCCGCGAGACTTGCCGAGTATGTCACTAAACCTGCTCCGAAAGAAGATGATTTATTGACGTACACGTCTAAGTCGAGCAACAGTTCCTGGATCTGCGAGATCTCTTGCGCCGCTATAGTTGAAGACGCCGCAGACACTATATTTTGCGTAGCTATTAAAGCGTAGTACTTGTGGCCATACAATCTCCTCGCATTATTACTCGCACAAGTTCTGCTTGGCTTCTATTGTGAGTAAAGGAGAAAACACATAGCACATATTATGGAATCTGTTCACTAAATCTTAAGTTAATAGGCTGACAGATCATACCCAATGTAAAACCCATTTGGGAAAAGCGGTCTTGACCTTTAGGTCACTAGTCCTCAAATCCTTAGACTTTTTACTTGGGGGAAGGAGAACATACATATCAAAATTAATGGAAATTTGTTACCAGAATTAGTGCTTGTGCAGCATGAAAACCTGAGGAAAATTACTTCGGGATTAGAGGAATAAACATACTATATTAATTTTAAATCTAACAACTAGAATTACGATTTCTGTGCTGACAGTGAAACAGATACCTACGAGGCCGCCTATGGGTCCAAACTGACATGTTTCACATAATACCGGAAACGTGTTGGAAGGTTCAAACATGACAAAAGTAGCAGTGCATTCAGGAACAATTAAGAAAAAACACCAAACAAAAAAAGCACAGAAAATTTATTACAAAGATATATCATAATCATATAAGACATATTCAACTTATTTTTTTAATCATATAAGAAATATTCAAATTATTTATTTAATCATATAAGAAATATTCAAATTATTTGTTTAATTTCGCGTTGATTAGATGATTGGTTTTTGTAAATATGAGATGCTAATAGATCATAAAACTGTATAACTTGTTAGAATTTAAAGCTGCATTCCTCCCAACAATCGATTTTGATTCCTTTGCAAAATCCGTTTCGATTCCTTCCCAAAATCCATTTCGTTTCCTTCCCAAAATCCATTTCGATTCCTTCCCAAAATCCATTTCGATTCCTTCCCAAAATCCATTTCGATTCCTTCCCAAAATCGATCGAGAACTAATATTATCGAGAGTGTACTTTGCTGTACCTAAGAATTTAAAACAGTGGTTTTCCAAACAAACTGTACCCAGATCGTCCAGTTTGTTCAAGTTTCGGGAAAAGTGCTATGCTAAACATCTAGCATTATTTATACTCTGTGACGTGCTGATTGTGAAATAGAGACTTTTTTCGAGAATTGCAAAGGTGCATTATTTTATTATGGGGGGGGGGGGGTTGTCACACGTTTATAGTTAGACTAGTTTTTAAGTCGGGCATAAATCGTAATATAGCTATACTGGGAGATTGATATCACGCTCGAAGTTACTATTTGCTTTGACATCACTCGAGTTAAGCATGGATTAGCTGTTGTACGGTTCCATAAGCCATGACGTCGCTGGTTTGTTAGCATCCTAATAGGAATGAATCATGAAGAACGTTCTATATAGCTAGCACCCACCCCCACCCGTTTAAATGCTAAATCGTTCGCCCGAAAGTGTAGGTCCCAGCTTGGATTCCACCCTTGGTTCTTTACTCTAGTATAACTTCGTTTAAAATATGTCACCGTCATTGATTGGGAGGGTCAGAAAATCACGTCCTTCCATTATCTCAGATTTCAGTTGTCAGAGTAGGAATGCAGCTTTAACACAGTGATGTGGTCTGGCAAAGCATAAAATATGAAAGACGTCTTTGCTGGATCACCGGTAAAAGATTGGGTAAATGTCTTATTTAATAAAAAAAAACAGTATAAAAAAGAAGTTATTTCTATCAAACAAAGTTCACAGTCTACAAGACATCTTTGAAAGATCTCGAGTTACAGGCTATTGGTAATACGAATCGGACTAACGGGTGGATATGTGTGTTATGGTCAGATATCACGTATTGTACGTAATGAGTTTTAAGTTATATATTATTAACTTTAAACAAACCTGTCAACTCATTTTTCAGGAGCAAACTGTTGTGCGGAAAATGTATTTTAATAAACTAAAAAAAAGTAATGTAATATTGTATTTACGCTCAAAAGATTAGGGCATTGGGATAATATTGAGCTGTTGCATTGTAATTATCTTGTTGCATGAGGACCGATAAAGATGCTACGAGCGCTACATTTTTTTCGTATACATTGGGCATTGCGTACAATGCACGTGGCAAACATCACGATGTTAGGTAGTGGGAGCTGCCATATTGGTCTTCTTCCAGTCAACTTGGTCTCTTGACTGACAGTCAGAGTACACGACTACCTGTAATCCGATGGCTATCAAACTTTCCATATTGAAAGTAAAGTTGTGATCGGTACTGATAATAGCAAAGAGAATTACAAAGCATTCCTGAAATACATACTATAAAGTGACTGAAAAACTTATTTCCATTTTACTGCTCAAGATCTCAACTTTCACTGAATTACTTCAGTAAGTATTAATCTGCCAAACTGTATACCTTCCGGTATCATCAGTATTTCGGTCGCAATAACTATTTATAATGAAAAGTACTTGCCATTACCTACTTATTGTAAATAAACATGATATGCATAGACAAATAAGATGTATATTGAATTTAATTGTAAATAGGAGAACTATTCTAGTTGTGGTATGCATTTCTGCTAGTGTGTGAAGAAGGCATTTCCCACAAACAAAGAGTTTAAATCAAATTAAGAGAAAGATACATTTAAAAAAAATTATAAACTGATCATGTAAGATATATGAGCAGTTACATATTTTTCAAGATGGTACTTCGTTCAGTTCTGACGGATGTCATGATCGTCACTGATCGTGAAAGTTGAACGAAGTATAGCGCAACATACTTAATGGCGATGAAAATGACATGTATTCATGTATATACCAATGTGCTTTTCTACACTGGATTATATGGTGTGTCGAAGAGGACACGTATCGGGAAAGAGTTGACAAATATTTGTACAATTAGTTATGCACACGTTAGTGGTGATTTCGTTACATTTTTCTGCATTTATCATAACTAGTTATTTACGTTGTTTGTGTTGCCATTTAAATGTTGGATACAATAATTTGTATCGTTGTACACTGCACCATTTGCAAAAGCATGGGCGCTATAAAAATCAGGATACAAGGAGGCGGTTAAATGTGGCTGGTGGCCTCCACAAAGGGAAATTACTAGACCACAGTCTTATAGTTTGTACATTTTGCCTTCAACCCATTATTAGGATACTAAGAAAGTGGTTAGAGATTCAAACTCAAGATTCAGTAATTAATGAAGTTTAGAAAACTTAATTACTAGTGCAGAATGTACAAAAAGACACACGAGCAAAGAATATGAATAGTCTAACTCTTCATCGTGGGGAACATTATACTGTTTGGGACTAGTATTATGTCATTATTATTATTATCAAAATATTGTGATATTGTCTTTATAATAAAATGGTGCTTATGGCCAATACAGGCCTTCGTATCTTTAATTGGCATTGCTGTCAAGGTTGTTCACGAATGACTGGAGAATCCATTTTATTTGCAAACATTATGTGCAGAAAAACAGGTCATGTTCAATTTCACCAAGTTTTATTCAAAATCAGCTTCTCCTTGCCACTGCATGGATTATTCATAAGTGTCAGTAGCATTTCATATTCACTACATACATATTCCATATTGCTGTAAACTGCATCAAAGTTGGTGGACAAAAACTTATGGAATTTTTTTAATTATAAGTTATTTTTTTATACAATCGCTGCGAAAGGGTGCATGATACTTAACTGAAATAAAAGGGTCAGCACTATTACCAAACGTTTTAGCCATTCCTTCACAATCAGAGTACCATCCCCCACCCACCTGTGTTGAATTGTGCAATACCAGTAGCCCTTAAGAACACTTGTACTGCCGATACAATTGTACTCATTGTGTACCGTGGGTTTCATGGTCGCTGATATAAACTGTAAAATTAAAGGTCAATTAAACAATGTTTCACTTGTGTTAAGGCAATATATTACCTTAATCCACAAATGTGTGTACGTTGAAAAGGTAACGTTTCGCAAAACTACAAAAAGGAATCACGAAAGTGTAAAGTTATGCATCTTCAATTGCACTATAAATATGACTTTGCATTAAAATTGCATTTATATACATTAAAATTGCATATATATATATATATATATATATATATATATATATATATATATATATATATATATATATATATATATATATATAAGAACAATTATTCATAATCAAGAAGTAAAAACCATATATATATATATATATATATATATATATATATATATATATATATATATATATATATATATATATATATATATATATATATCTGTGTGTGTGTGTGTGTGTGTGTAAAAAAATTACTTTAAAAAACTATCACAAAAAAACAAACAAGGTGAACTAAGAGGCCCAGGTGAACCTGATAAGACTCACCTGGGTAACTGACAAATGACAGCTTGTAAATGCAATATTCACACATATACTGAAACCGAAAAGCTTGCTGCACGTCTGACTCGGCATAATAAAGAACATTTATTTTATACAGCCAGCACTGTTCCCTAGATCCCTCCCTGCCCATGAGGACTAGACCCTGGTTCACAACTTGGAAACCATTCATAGCCCACCCTTTAAAGCATATGCGCTTACTAAGCATTACTATGGGAGTTAATGTGCAGTCAGTAGGGATCCTGAGTCTGTTCTTACCCATATCGTGGGAGTTAATTTGTGCACTCAGTAGGTCAGTAGGGATTCCTTGCTCTGTCCTTACCCATGTCGTGGGAAGTAATTTGTGCAATCATGGATGTGGGTTCGATTCCCATCATCAGATCAGACCAGATCTTCATTAATATGCGTAATTCTCGAACATAATCTAACTCCTGATAGGATTTTGTTTTGTTAGAGTATTTGGTTATATCATACTTTGGAAATGGAGCCTTTCTCAAGGACAGATCGAGACTGCCTACCCGAGACCACTTCAATAATATACTGATCTGATCTGATATCTTTACAATAAAACCTCCATACAAGGTCTGTTCAAAATGTTACTAAAGAATATGGCCTATAGAGTGTTCGCAAGCCCAGTCAATCAGATGCAAGATCACCTCGTGATTATGCGTGAATATCACTCAAACCTGAACTCATGCTAGGCCTTAGATGCCAATCTGATACAGTAGTGAAAAATTCATGCAAATATAAGAATTATTTTAAAACTATGTTTCAACTGTAGAGGGTTGGGATATAAATATAAATATATATATATATATATATATATATATATATATATATATATATATATATATATATATATATATATATATATATATATATATATATATATATATATATATATAAACTGATTTTGTGTGGATTAACTTTTTGTAATATGTTAACCTCGAAATTAGGTATGTGTTTTCCTAAAAGAAGATCTGCACATTAACCTCGAAATTAGGTATGTATCATTGTCGGCCAGGACTCCGCCCCGGGCCCCGCTGGGGGAGATCACAGCATTCCCCAAATCCCTTATCTGATGGAAGTGGCGTCATTTACCCTTAGTACGCCACTGATTGTTTCAATATTTGTACATTTGATAGTCAGCACTAGCGTTACTATAGAACATGCAATAATTTCAAGATACGATTCTAATATAAGAGCAAATAGATTTCACTAGGTTATTGGAATTTTTACAAAAAAGAAACCAGCCATATTAATTATAGCTTACACGGTACCCCCCTGATATCATAAAACCACATAAATTATTTGGGAATAAAAACGCAAAGACCTCTCTTGGAAAAAACAATAATATTACAGCCAAGGGAAGGAACACACTAAGATTTATCAATAAAAACATCCATGTAAACAAAAAATAAGAAATGAAACAGCATACAAAACACATGTAAAAACCTCATTTTGAATATTCCACTGTCTGCTAATCTTGATAAAAAAAATACATTCACCCAAAATTATTGATTCAACATAGGGCAATAAGATATATTTTTAAAAATACAGTCAAGCCAGCAGTGTAAAAATATGTACTGGACAAGCTTAACCTTCCAAGGTTGGAAACAATAAGCAAACTGTCTTCTCTTTGCTTGTTCTTATGCAACAAACCGATCAAAACAAATATTCCATCCTACACCCATATATACAAAGGACACGAGTACAGTTTCCATACTCAACTATAAACCTTCACAAATAATCTTTCTTCTATTAGGTTGGCTTGAATCTGAAACAACGTACTTCCTAAACTTATGAACAGACCAGACCTTGCACCATTCAAGGCTGGTCTACATTCATCCGATATATAATTATCCAATTAATTATTCATTTATTTCATCCCACGATTTATGTACTTCATCCATTTACTTATTCACGAATCATTCTTCTTCTCTCATATAATGTAAGCGCCATTTATATCAATCCCGACGTCTTGGCCTACCAGTTATTTCTAAAATAAAATATTCCATTCTGACTGCGTACTCCAAATAATAATTTGTCAAGAGAGTTTTTAGCATTGGTCACAAATAAGAACTTGCTCAGAAATTTTGTCATTTCATGAAAAATCAAAGAATATTGTTTTATATTTCATATTCCTTGAATAAAAGTTTGTGCAAGTCTGGGCAAGTGACAAAAATTTGTAACTGCCTCGACAAAATTTCCAACTTGACCTAAGCAAATGGACATAGACATTGTGCAGGCCCAGGCGTTACAAGACGTATGTGATACAAGATTGTATTCATAATACGAGTTTCATTTGTTTTTATTTGTTTTCTTTCTTTTTCTTAATACAGGTTTCACTTTTCTTAATTTGTTTTTCCTTCCTTTCTGAACCGGACTTCAACATAGTAGTCAAAATGATTATATAAGTTCGTTTAATTTTTTTATAATTACGATATCATTTTGAATGTAAGATAGAACCGACAAATAGTTGTAGCTGTTTTTAAGCAAAGATCTTGCTTGTAGACTATTTTTTTTTATAATCGCAACTTTTAATGGTAATTACAGCTTTCGTTGTTTTTATAAAAAAAATAATAGTACGTGCATCATAACCCACATACCCCTATCAAGAGTTTCATATTTTTTCCAGAAGTGCATATATGCTTTATCCTCATCATTTGCACCCCATACTACTGCATTTTTGCATAGCTACACATCTGGTGGTTTCGTGATTGAAATGTCCTTGTTCACACCCTGATACATTTTAATATGTTCAGTCACGTCATCTAAACAAAATCCCACAAAAATATCAAAATAAGAAAAAGGATCGTCGGTCCATACTAAGATGTGATAAACTGGTTGATAAATACTCAAAACTGCTAGTGTGTTTTGTTCTGAGTCGGCGGAAAGAACGGCTTAGAGATGGCTTAGGAATACGTCATGGCCGACAGGCATTCATATGTCATATCAAACGAGATCTTTCATCCGACTCAGTGCAAAACACGAATGCGGTTTGTATTTATTACATACCCCCACCCCCGTATTAGCCCTTGTAAATATTTTAGCTTTAAGGTATGAATGAAATTCCAGACGAACCGGATTGTAAAAGTTTGATTCGCTGTATCTAAAGATATATATGCGCGGACGTCAAACGAGGTAACTAAGCAGTTCCAGTCTTGGTGTGTGATACAGAAATATGAATTGGACAGCTGTATCGAACATGTAAAATTAAATGGGACTTTAAAGACCATCTATTTTGTCAGACTTAAGAATATTAACTAAATGTGTCAGCTTCCAAGCGATAGGCCTATGATGTGTCTACACCTGGTGAGCATGTCCATTGCTTGGCCTGGCATCCACTGGCTCCTCAAACAAAATGTCTTCCATATCTGGCATGTCAACAGCCTGGAAAAGAAAAAGAATAAAAGAAGTTTGCCTGAGATCACTTGCATGTCTGTAATGGGCTGGTATGCACGTGCATATTAAACGGGCGATAGTATGGCCATGTCAAGCAGCAGCCTGTGGAAAAATTGTCTGGAATTCCTTAAAGGTATGATTGTAAGCCAAATTTTTTATAAGCATACAAAGTGAATTGCCTGAGCTTAACATCGGTGCCAAATTTATTATGTTATGCGAAATGTAGCTTGAAATATGAGCTTTGATTCTTAAATAGGTCGCGCGAGAAGGTTGAGGTGTAATCCCTTGTATTTTTTTATTGTGCGTATAATTCTGAAACGTAAATTGTAAGAAATGCAAGCCCCAGTGATCCATTAAGGAGAACTAGTGACAAAATTTTCATTATTTTCATCGTGGCAGCCAAATATCTGAAATCAGGTGGCACCATTTTCATTCAGAACCAACTAGATATCATACTAAGTCTTCTGAAGTAGACCCCGTGTCGATTAGACCTTCCATTTAGGTGTAGCAATAACAATAAGATGGCTGTCATGGTAACTACACTGAATGTCAGATGGTTACCATTTTAACTTAGCATTAACTATGACATCATAAGAAGTACAACGTTGATATGATTTTCCATCTAGAAGAAGAATCGATAACATTTTCAACATGGTCACTGTGGCTGCCATACTGAACATCAGATCGGCAACACTGATATTTAAGACCAACTAGACACAATAAAACACTCTTCTTAGCAATATCCCATGTGACGATTTGAAGTTAATTGTCATGGGCAAGAAATCCATGTAATATTTAACTTGTCGAGACAAAACTCTTAAAAATCAAATCTAAGTCTTTAAAACAATGAACATATCAAATTGCATCATAATGTTGAATGGTTTTGAGCTATGCTGGCTACAAGAATCTGCTCTAGGGCATTTGTAGGACTCACCGTACTAATTGTATGGAAAAATTTGAACCAGTCAGGAAACGGTTGTTTTGAGAGTATATGGGTTTGACTGGCCAAGATTGGTTGATGATGAAAGTTAGATTTTAATAGAAAGAATATTTTGAAAGCATATCCTAGTTTTAACTGAAAAGAAAGGGACATTGTTTTACTGATGGAATTTCAGTCCTTTAACAGATCTGAGTTTGGAACACTCATTACTGAAATTTGCACATGACTCACTGGTCCGGAATTGAAAACACGTGTTTCAAACACAGCAGATCCAGAAAATAACGAGGCTCATATGCACAGAAGCTGTTATCCAGGATACATCTACACTGATAAATATAGGTTTTGATCATGTGCACTCAGAAATTTAAAGTTATTGAATTTTTTAACATCATGGTGTTTGAATATGTTTACTCTGGGAACTGAATTCGTACCGTGAGTCCTTTAACATTGATCTAAAGTGTAAAACAACTCCATCGACATTGTACTTGAAAAGACGACAATATTAAAAGACACATTCTGCCATAAAATTAAGTCCAATTATGTGCAAGGATTACAGTTTTTTTTAGTTACAAGAAGTGTTTACAAATGGAAAGACGGAATAACAAACAGATGGAAAATGTGGTTACTATATGCCGTCAACCACTCAAAGCGGTGCCAAAAAATAACCTTAAAAGTGTTAGCAAAAATGCCTATTTTGACCAAATTTGGAACATTCAGAGTTTGTTTAGATCAAAATGTTTCATTTTTCCATTTGACCTCTGCTCTTCACTTTCATAAAATTCGTAATTTTAAAAGACCAACAGCTTTAGTGTTTATCTTTACAAAGGTACAATTTGGTAACTTCAAATTTTTTCATATTTTCTGGATTCATTAACGTCGTTGGCCAACGTAATGTACTGTGATGAGTCCGAATGAGAAATCGTTTCCTATGCATACATAACTTGAAATGTTTCATAAAGTACACTAATGTCGGTAATTCTTTACATGTCACACAATAGGATCGTTCTGATTTTGACAGTGTCTTACTTCTGTATGTCCCGACTTTCTGCGACCTTCCTGAACCTGTGAAATTACTTCACCTATTCCATTTCCACTAGCATCAGTATCGAAATGAATTATTTTGCCATGTCAGGGTATGTGAGTATTAGTGCTGTTGTTAACTTAGCTTATACCATTTCAAATGCTTCTCGGCACTCCTTATTCCATTTAAACGCTCATCCTGACTGGCAAATTATGTAAACAACTAGCGATTGACGATTGACGAAAAGTCTTTTATGAATCTCCTATAGTAGGAACAAAGCCCCAGGAAGTAGGGACAAAGCCCCAGGAAGTAGGAACAAAGCCCCTGGAAGTAGAAACAAAGCCCCAGGAAATAGGAACAAAGCCCTGGAAGTAGGAGCAAAGTCCCTGAAAATAGGAACAAGCCCCTGGAAGTAGGAATAAAGCCCCAGGAAGTAGGAACAAAGCCCCAGGAAGAAGAAACAAAGCCCCATGAAGCTGCGAAGCTCCTCGCATTCGTTGGTGTAGTTCAAGATTTCACTACCTCGATTTTGTTAGGGTCTGTTTTAATTCCCTCTTCAGACATGATAAGCGATAAGAATGCCACTTCGTGTGCAAACAAGTAGCACTTGATGGGTTTAAGTTGAAGGCCTGTCCATTGCAATCGAGTGAAAACCTCCCGTAGACGGCTTTGCTCCTCGTCGAAAGTTTTACCGAAAATAATTATGTCATCCAGATATATCAGCACGTTTTCAATTGCAAACCTGCCAAAATAGTCCCCATCAGCCTTTCAAAGGTTGAACCTGAATTGCATAATTCAAAACGCATTAGACGAAACTGGTACAATCCGTTTGGTGTTACAAAAGCTGTTTTTGGCTTGTCTTGCTCTTCTATTTCTACTTGTCAATATCCTTAAATCCAAGGTAGAAAACCATGATACACCGGAAAGTCGATCCAATGAGTCGTCTATACGCGATAGAGGATAGGCGTCTCTTCAGTCAGTTGATTGACTGCTCTATAGTCTACACAAAAACGAGTAGTTCCATCCTTCTTACGTACCAGCACTATGGGCGAAGCCCATGGGCTTAATGACGGCTATATAATGCCTTGAGTAACCATAATCTCCACAGGGTCTTCAATTTCACTGCTTGCGTAAATCGAAATTCTACGTACCGTTGTTTTACTGGTTTTGCATCCCCTGTATTTATCTTGTGACGTATTTGATTGTTTCTGCCAAGGTCATCTTTTGATTTAGCACATAAACTCAACGTACATAGAAGTTGGTCAACTTTCTTGCATTGGGCCGATGTAAGACCGTTTTTCGTTTCTGGAGACAACTTTTTCAGGTGTTCAGGTATTTGGATGGCTTCCACTTGAGCCAATAAATCCCCAAAAACATCATCAACATCATCGTCATCCACCGGTACATAAAAACCCATAATAGTTCCAGCATGGACAACTTTTGTTTCGTCGGTAACGTTCATGACCCTTAAAGGAATGAAATCGTCAGATGTGGCCCTAATAAGTACTTTTCCCACCAGGAGTTGCTTATTTTCAATAAATCGTTCTTCTGGTTCCAAAATCTCAGTCGAACTACTGTTTGTAATTTACAAGGAATGTTCATTTCGTGCCTTGCAGGGATCGATATTTTTTCTCCGCTAACACAACTGATTTAATTTGATTTGATTTAATCACATCGTATGACAAAATGGTGTCCCCAGTGGTCAAACTGTGATTCACAAAATCAATTTTGCTTCCTACTTTTTCTTTGTAATCCAACCTTAACACTCCTTCTGCTGTCAAGCCCATCGTTGCAACGATAACTCAATGCTCGTGACGTTTCCCTCTGAACGACAAGGCAAACTTTCCTTTTCGAACTACTCTAGCGGTTTCCAATCTGCACACAGAACACTCCCAGTGACCTCATGTAACCTAGGTCGATATTCCTGCGCCATCCTCTCATAGACACCCTTTGATATCATTGTAACCGTAGCAACTTGTGTCTATTAAGAAGTCGACACCAATTCCGTATACAGATCCCGGAAGGTACATCCCAGCATCTTTCATCGTTGAACGACCAGTTATACGCCTAGGGCTGGAATCACGGACCCTCCCTTGGCATTTGGGATGGGCCCAACCTATTTGTCCGACTGTTTGGGCTTACCTTTTAGACAGTCTCTTTTGAAATGGCATATTTCTCAGCACTTTTAAAAAGATCTAAGTTTCGTTCCATTTTTTCCCTGCAGAGTTTGCCTTCAAATGCTTTAGTACAGTCTTGAGTTCCGCAACTTCTCTCTTAAGGTCTTGGATATCACTCATGTATCACATTGTCACGTTTCGTTCATATCTTCCCAAATTCTTTCGCTCATGTTTGACTCTGTTAAAGGCTTCGAGTTCTACTCCAATCTGAATCGCTTCATCAAGGGTTTTAGGACGTGCATTTTGTATTCTTAACATAAGTTCGCTGTCAATTAAAGAATCGATAAATTGATTCTTCGACAGTTTTTTGAGTAATTCTTCTGGCACCTTAGGATATGCTTGTCCCAATTCTGGGAGTGTTTCACGTTTCCTTCTAAGGCAGCTTCTTAGTTGTACTCTGCAAATTTCCGTTTGGTTTTGTGGCACGTACCTTCTTTCTAGTGAATCCATGAGCCTGTCATAATCTGGAGTTCCATATCCCATGAGCTGCTGAGCCTGACTCCTGAGACTCACTGCCAGATAAAGCCATTTCTCTTCTTTAGTCCATTTGTTTATCCCGGAACACGTACTAAAATGCGCTTGAAAGTCCATCAGCGGTGTGGTACCGTCGAATGTCTGTGGAGTTACAAGTGGCCGTTTCAGTTTATTTTGTTCCGAAAATTCTAATCTTCTTTCGGGAGCTTGATTTCTTTCGCGGGGTCTCAATTGTGTTATTTGATGTTCAATTCGGAGAGTCCTGCGTGTACATTCTTCTATTTCACGTTCCAGTTGCCGACTTTCTTGATTCATTCATTTGTTGTGCATCCATCATTGACGAGACTGTCTGTGACTGCGTCATTTTCATTTATTCATACGATTTTTCAGGGTTTGCAGCTACTTCACGAAAACATTATCCCACCGCTGCCACCAAATTGTGTAATATGCGACCTTTTCTAGATCTTACAATGGGATTTCTTATACTAACCTAGCTTCTAGATTTTCTCTGATTTTTCTATCCTCCCACTAACTTTTCCTGACAGTGACATATAACAATTATTTTTAAAGATCACAAGGTCATTAATCTTACACTTTAAGCCTATAACAATATCATTCCTTAAAGAACACGCACCAGCCAGTCTCTGTCCTTATCAGATCGTGTCACGTTTGCTCAGCCCCAGTTAGTAAGTCGTGTATAAATAAAGGTATTATTACAAGCCGTGGTTTGATGTCATAACATGCCGCAGGCTAGTGTTAATCTCTTACGCAAGGTTATCGTGACCAGAGAGAAGATCCGGCATCTTGAATCAGCACAGGCATTAGCTGTGTCCAAAAATCAGAGGAACCCGCGAGGAACGATGCGTATTCTAAATCCGTCCCCACGTGGACAGACAGCCAGAAAGACATTGTCCACTAAGTTTGATTGGATCGGGTCAAAGCGATATCCAACCTGAACTGAGATGGAGGGTGTGATAACAATTTCGATCCGAGTTATAGCTTCCAACTAGCGAGTGAAAATTTAATCTCGCCTAGGAAGATTGTTGAGCAATATAGGGTTAATCCGAGAGAGCCACTCGTAATTTGGCGGTAAAACTTAGAGAGAAGATTCAAAGGAAAAACAAAGCTTCGTAAAGGAAGTTTTTCGGGGGGAGAGGAGAACTTCCGGTTAAGTTAAGTCCCGAGTCTCCAAGAGGGGAGACGGAAGTGAGACTAAGAGAGCAGTCGGAGTCGACAAATATAGTCGGGAGAGAGTCGAGGAGGAGGAGGAAAAGGAATCGAGGAGGAGAAAATGGAGAAGAAAGAGGAGTATCGAGGAATCGGTGGAAAGAAGGAATTTGGAGAAAGTCGGGAGGAAGAGGAGAAGGAATAGGAGAGAAGAATACACAGATGCGTTGAATACAAGGACAGGTGGAAAGCTATCTCACACCACTAATCAAATGATGCAATAGGCTATCACAGGGTCGAGCGGAAGGGGGATACTTGGGAAATTTTAATAGTTGACTATTGAATTGCCATTAAATTGTTGTACTTTGAATTTCACATTTTTCATATTCAATCATTTAACCGTCGTCATTGCCAACTGTAAGCTCGGAGCTTTACATCTACCTTTCACTCGTTTAACTTCCAACCAAAATTGAGCCTGGGTGGGACTTCTATAATAATTTAAATAAAATATTTGAAGCACCCCACACCACACCTACCTCAGTGACGGCATAACAATCCCGTCAAGCCACATATTGTTTCTCCATGTTTACGGCGTCATTAGACAAGCACCGACCAAGCGTGAACTCTATCGCTTAACAGGCTAGCTTTAGGAACTATTTACAAAGTCAGCACATACCTTGCTTCAGTAGTATTGTAAAAACGCAACATATGCGAACTGTGTCCCAAATTTTTAAATAATGTCAATTTGACCTATTTTAATATAGTCTCATAAAACTCATAATTCATATGCATAGCCTCACACCCTTAATCGATGTTATCCAAGATCATTATGATAACAAATATATTGACTAAACTAAATGAGAAACACAGCCGCTAAACCAAGAAAAGTAATGTTTTAATCAATATGATGCAAGATCGCCTCACTGAGATGAGCAGACAGCGGATATTTCAGAAGTATTGACAATAAAAACAAAAGGTTTTCTTTTAGGTTGGATCAAATTCCGAGTGAATTTCTGTCTCCTGAGTGGCAACAAGCTTTGCCAGTCATATACAATATTACCTTATTAATGTGCGTAGATCACGCTCATAAAAATACTCGTAAAACATCTTGATAAAATCAGACCATTTAGCATGTTTGTTCCAGATTTGATGACAAATATAGTTGTTAGAGTGTTGACAATGTTAACCAGTCAGTTGAAAGATCACGTCATTAATATCCACGAATATTGCTCATATTTTATACTTGGTCATGATTGTTATAATCTAAGCCTACTTACCAAGTTTGATCAAAACTCTATGAAGGATACAGTTTCCAGAATGGTAACAAACTAGGTTTTAGCCTATTTACAAAGTCGAATCAAAATTAGTTCAGAAATACTGTCGCTGGAGGATCACTTCATTACTAGGTTTGAACCCTGCTCGTTATGAAACTCGTGCATCATCTTAATGATATGATACAGTATTCCAAGTCGGATAAGAAACATGGATCCGGAGAGATCACGAGGTCAGACAATAAGAAGCAAGTTCACCTCATAGCTCTCGCTCACTATCAGACTCATCCGAGACCTTGAGGATGTATTCCAAATCTAATAAAACTCATATAAAAAATATGCTCTTTAGGGTAGTAACAAACTCAGCTAATCAGATGCAAGATCACTCCTTTAATACGCATCGATCTTGCCCATTATCGAAATCTTCGTACATCTTGATGATACAAACCTATATGCTCAGTTTGTTAAAAATCGTATCAGAAATATGGCGTAGAGAGTCATACAAAGCCAGTAAATCAGATGCAAGATCACCTCATCTTAAAAAATTGCAGCAATCTCGCACATTATTTATGTCTTCCGAGATTCTGATAATATAAGCCCATATTCCAAGTTGATGAAAATCTGAAATATGGTTTCAGAGTCGTAACAAGCTCAGACTCGTATGCAAAATCACCTCATTAATATGCGCCGATCTTGCTCATTATAGAATTACTGAATTCGTGCAAGACTGAGGCCAAGGTGAGCTATTAATTATAAGGTTTGTCAAGTAAAATCAGAGCAGAGGTAGCTTAGTTGGTAGAGCGCCGGACATGAAATCCAAATCGCGGGTTTGATACACGCCCAAGCTAGTCTCCTCATTGTGTCCTCGGGAAAGAAATTGAGCCCTCATTACCTCGGCATGGTATAGCCAGTACTATGCTGGAGGTCGCGGGTTAAAACCCGGCCGAGTCATGCCAAAGACATAAAAATGGTACTAGCAACTACCTCGCATGGCGCTCAGCATTAAGATGTTCGTGTTCGGCTTGGTCCGCCTGGTGTCAGTATAATGTGACTGGGTGGGATATGTTGCTACACGTCTGAGGCATGGTGAGCCAGTGCTAGACATCACTAGAAAACTATTACACTGCAGACATCGTAGCGAACTGACTGAAAACTTGTGAAATTTAAGTTAAAAATCCAAATCACACAAACATACACCAGCTTAGTGAACACGCATGTATATAATAAGCCAAACAAAATAGTTCCAAACACTTGACTTCTTAACTTTATTTTGGTTTAATAACTTTGCCAAGGCCAATTTAAATATATGCCTTGATTTTAATTTGAACTAAATAAAATTCTTTCTAAAATTCCTTTTGCAAAAGGTAAAATTACCGAAGCACCGATGGAGCAGTTCGGTTGTCAGACCTTCATTTCCGGAGGTGCATAGCTTTTGTCGGAAGTAAGTAAATATCGCATGAAGACCGCAATCACATAATACCTAAATTGAAGTAATCGGCTTTAATAATAATAATAATAATAATAATAATAATAAATGACCGGAACTTAAAAATTGCATCCTAGTCAATCCCATTGTATAAAAACCGAGGTGATTCGAATAGTTTAAGTTCATTTATTTGTGGAGATATTTCCATCAAACACAACATATGCTTTTCTGTAAATTACTTTACCCACATATATCCGGGGCATAATTTTGCCTCGCAAATTAACTCATGGAATTTTAAGGAGAAATAAGCCAGTTTACAATAACTTTATAAACTGTCAAAGTGTTACGAAATTATGTGCCCACGACCGCTTCGGTGGCCTAGTGGTTAGAGCGTCCGCCTCGAATGCGGAAGGTCGTGGGTTCGATCCCCGGCCGAGTCATACCAAAGACTTACAAAAATGGTACTAACAGCTGCCTCGCTTGGCGTTCAGCATTAAGAGGTTAGTGTTAGGACTGGTCGGCCTGGTGTCAGGATAATGTGACTGGGTGGGACATCATGCTACATGTCTGTGGCATGATGCCCCAGTGCTAGACATCACTATAAACTGCCGCACTGCTGACATCGTAGCAATATGACTGAAAAATTGTTAAAGCTACGTTAAAAATCAAAAATCACATCACATCACATCACATCACGTGCCCACGACTGCAATAGTATTGTATTTTAATACAAATATAGTACGGTATCCATTGCCTCATACAAAACATTGACCAGTTTTAGTTCTTTAGGACGATTGCGGCATGTTAAGTTTTATTCATTTGGAGGACTGACTGTGGAACGTGTCAAGTGTAGGCAGTAGGAATTCGACTACCTCGTACTTTGCGTCCGTGCCTTCCGCAACGTACCAGTAAATGGAACTCCAATTTTTTTCAGTATAGTTACACTGCATTATGATTTGTTTGTATGCTGTCTCCTTTATGATACCGATCTTTCCTGTTGTCGAGGTTTGTAATATATGTGTATACGTTTTCCCCTATCATTCATGTTGTTTGATAGAGTTGGTTACGTTTGACGGCTCGAAATTTTGTCCTACATTTCCATTACAGCTAACAACTTTCATGTGACACAGTGATATCAGATTTAATGTAGTTTGTTTCAGGTTACAGTCGTATTTTACTCAGAGGTAACAAGTTGGGTTGAATTATATGTGTTTCATAGTAGTAAATGACGATAAGGGTTCTGATTTTATTATATTCTCTGATTATTCTTGTTGTAGGTATATTCATGGCTAAACATGGATATGATTCTTAACGTACAACAACAGTTTTAGTGTTAAACCAGGTCCTTCGTACCTAAAACTTGCAAAACTGGTAACAGCAGCTGCCTCGCTTGGGGCCGAGCATAAGAGATTAGTGTTAGGACTGGTCGGCCTGGTGTCAGGATAATGCAACTGGGTGGTACAGGATACTACGTGTCTACAGCATGATGCCCAAGTGCTAGACATCACTATGAACTGCCACATTGCAGACAAAATAAGCTATATGACTAAACTTGTTAAAGCTACGTTAAAAATAAAAAGTAAAAAACACTTGCACGTGTTTAACATGGTTAAATTGTTTAAATTTCTAGTTGATTTCAAGTAATATTTCGCCGAGATGAGTGGTGTTGGTCCAGCTCAGCGTCTAAAGGTCAACGCAAAGGCCCATTTGTGGGCGAAAATGAGGTTCCGACAGGTTCTTTGGCAGACGAGAAGAAACACCGTTTATGTAATAATTTCTCGCGTTACTCCCTATTACACAACAGTAGGGCGTTCGTTATTGGACGGTGTATTTTCATTTTTGTCAACAGTATCATAAATTCCATAAATTTATATATTATGGCAATAGCATAGCTTCATAATTTCTTGTCGTCAGAATAGACTTGAGATTTTATTTCCAATAAGTGTTTCATATGTGTCAAGGTAAAAAGAACAATTTAAAATATGTTATGTTAACATGATAATATTTTAACCTATGTTTGTTATATGCACAAGATAGTGTGTACTGCTGAATAGACAATGTGTGGAAAACTTCTCAATACTTCATTTTGGAAGTCATTATGTCATTCGAATATTGGTATTAAGCGCATGTGAAGACTATTTGTAGAACGTTTTATGAATGTACAAGATCAAAATTTTTATAGCTATGTGGCGTCAGAATTGCATGTGTTAGAGAAGGCATATATTTATTTCCATACCTTGAAAATGTTATTTTGACAACTGGTCTTCGTCTTTTAAATTGGTCAAAAACCAGGTGGATCTATTCTTGTGACACAAAGCTTTGCCAATACGACACAAGACTGCTAATTAAGTGCATAATAAGTAAATGTAGCATACGATCAAATCGCTGTGTGTCAGTTCTGGGAGGACTTGGGTTCCCACCCACGCACCCCAACTCTAATGAAACTAATCTCTAAACAATTTATTGTGAAAATATATTTTCTAGTTTAATTCAGTTTGGCGACGACTTTAAGATTTCTAAAATCTTTGAACATAATGTATAGAAATGATACATGCGGATATGGAAACCGTCCATCTTTATTCCAATCACTTTCCACAGCAAGTCAAAGAAGTTTCATTTGTATTTTATCTGATACAAAATTACATCATTTATATGTGAAGATCCTGCTGAAAATCGTACTCATCCATAATCTTGATAATATACTAACGAACGAGTCCGATAAAAATCTTAATAGAAATATGTTGATGGTGTTGACCATCTCAACATATCGCATCTCCACATTCAGGCCATTTGGAACATTAGAACATTTGAGACTACAGGCAACACCCCATATAGTTTGACTTGTGACAGAACCTTAAGGACTATTTGTATTTAATTCACAAAACTAAGTATTTTTCAAATTTTCACTTTGTATTTAAGAAAAAAAAATCATTTGTTGAATTTTACAAACCTTGCTGGTTTTTCTGTTACTTAGTTTAAGACCATAGAGTCGAAACAGTCTGGACATTTAAACAATGGGATCAAGTGTTAGAATCCAGTAGATTATGCTGGCATGAAATCAGTTTTGCTGACGCATTCAATATGTACCAAATGGTCCTAAGTTCGAAACTCGAGCTCGAGCTGAATACTCTCAGTTAAAAGCAACAATGATGCAACGAAATGAAAAAATTTAGTTGCTAAGAATTTCTTCTCTGTCTTTGGAAAAAGAATTTCAGGTATTTATGAAACAATTTTTTTCTAGTTCACAAACTGAATTTAAGCAAGCGTGGAAACATACTGGCTTAAAGATATAATAAAACTATAAGCCAAACAAAATATTTTATTTTGTATCGTAAGTGACGAGAAATGTCCCGATATTGTGATGAGTTTCTGTTTTATTTGATTGGGGTTGGTGCAAAAAAAGTCCGTAGCTTTAACAATTTTCAGTCATATCGCTACGATGTCTGCAATGAGGCAGTTTATAGTGATGTCTAGCGCTGGGGCATCATGCTGCAGACATATAGCACGATGTCCCACCCAGTCACATTATCCTGACACCAGGCCGACAGTCATAAAACTGACTTCTTAATGCTGAGCGCCATTTGTATAAGTCTTAGGTGCTACTCGGCAGGGATTCGAAGCCGGGGCCTCCCGCATCCGAACCTGGCGCTCTAACCACCAGGCCACCGGCGCAGTGAGAAAGTGGAATTGTGTAACAACTGAAGAGCGTAACTTCAGGATTAGAATCTTTTATATAGTTGTATTGACCTTTCAAGATCAGTGGCAGAAGAGATAATTACAGAATGACCTTTCTGAAAGACAACTCGTCCATAGTAACAGAGTTCTATGCGTGTGTATGTATTAGGGTTTAATGGTATGTCAGCACAGTATGCTGTAGATTAAATGTCAGGTTCTAAAAATATTATAAAAAATAAATAAAGGCTTTCAAAAACAGTATCTGGGAAGAAAATCCCTTGCCAAATAAACGTAAACATGAATTGCTACAAAAGACAAAAGGTCAAAATCCTGGAATTAATTAAAAGTGTATAATATTAAAGATGAAGGTAAAGACGGCATGCGACAGCTCATGGAGGTTTTGAAATCGTTTCAAACCAAAACTTGTTTTGTTGTACTCAATGTCACGAAAAAATCGTTTGACTATTCTCAGATATGTGCAGTATTATCTGTCTGTCCTTAACTTAATTGCTAATCACTCAGCGAGTTGAGAAATCAATTTAACTATGAATTATTTGATAAACATCTCTAAATCAGTCAACTTTAAAAGTTAATGCTGAAAAGGTACAATTACAAAACTACAACTGGTACTTCTACTATTGCTGCTGCTGCTACTACTACTACTTCTATTGACTATTATTATTATTACAATTAGTAAATAATTGTGAAGGATTTAACTGCTACCACTCCTTGAGTTGTTTATCAGATCTATCCAGCTATCTACATAGAATACTGTGTTAGTATCGCATCTAGATCTTCGCAAAGTACCAGTATGTTCCAAGAAAGACAAATGATGTAGAGACTGGGATGCAAATAAACTAGAGATAAACATGAGACACCAGGGGATATAATAATAATAATAATAATAATAATAATAATAATAATAATAATAATAATAACAGTAGGAACAAAATAAGCTACATCGAGTTTTGATGACACCGACTACCTTTCAATTCTCTCCAACCCCCTTTTGGGGATCCAAATAATTACTATAGTTTACCTTGACCCCTTTACCTAAGACTCATACTGCTTGGTGAGTTACCTGGCATATGGGTGGATAACACTGCGTTTTTAAAATGCCATTTGCCCAAAATAGGTACATCAAAATGTTCTCCATGAATGTACCAACAGAACAGATAATAAAATCAAACCAGAAAGACCGTCAGTGAGACAAAAATTGATTGGCAAAAACTCGCTTAAAATTATGTTGGTCTTTCAAGAGCAATTACTCTCCTATTTGTAAACAGACTTGTTTAATATATATGGTATTAGATATACTGAAAACAGCTCAGGTGGCCTTAATGGTTAGAGCATCCGCCTCGGATGCGGCAGGTCGCGAGTTCGAACCCCGGCCCAGTTATACCTCAAATGATAAAAATGGTACTAGCAGCTGCTTTGTTTGGCGCTCAGCATTAAGAGGCTTGTGTTAGGACTGGTCGGCCTGGTGTCAGGATAATGTGACTGGGTGAGACATCATGCTACATCTCTGCGGCATGATTCCTCGGTGCTAAACATCACTATAAACTATCATACTGCAGACATCGTAGCGATATGTATGAATTTTTTTTAAAGCTACGTTAAAAATGTAAATCACACGCACACACACACAAGCGCGCATAATCTTTTCACCCAAATTTAATAAGACTTCTTCCTTACACTAAGTGCAATCTTTTCATAAACTTTAATCCAAGTCTATGATGCAGAACGAATGGTTATTGTTCAGAAATACTTTCTTTTAACCTCAGTTACTGTAACTGTAACCTTTTACCTTAGCAAAGGTAAATTAATAGACCGCTTACTAGCCGGCCCAGCAAACTTGGACGACCTTTTATCGAGATATTCCTGCAGAAAATCGAATGGAATATGATTTATTTGCTTAGATATTGCGATCATACTATTCGTTATGTCTTTAATCCGCTGACAGACGAGATGAAAGTACATGGTTGCTGAAATTTGACCTGGATCTGGCCAGTTGCAATCCTAGTCACATGACTACACTACTCTCGCAACCTACATGTCAATGACATCAGAGGTCATAGAGTCACGTGATATCACAATAAACAATTTCTAGTGTTGCAGAAGGAAAACAAATCGAGCATATAAATTAAAGTCGCGTAATTTGTATAGAAAAATGAAAAAACAAAACTTTTCAAAATATTTAGTGTGAAAACAAATCGAACATATAAATGAAAGTCACGTAATTTGTATAGAAAAATGAAAAAACAAAACTTCTCAAAATATTTATTGTGAAAACAACGACCGAAAATCTGTAAACATTGCAGCAATTTGAAGAAAAGCAGATTCACCATGCCGAGAGCATATGTCAATCTCGTATTCATGTGACACCAACAAAACCATCGCTGACACGTGCTCGGTAATTTTTGAAAATGGTTTTTTCCATCCTGCTGAAATGCTGACATGTTTCTGCACGTTGTTCTCAGAATAAATATGTTGAGAATTAAGTGTGCATTATATTTATTTACAAACATTAAGTGACATATATAATATGTCCAAATTCTATGTACAACAACTTTGGAAATTTGTTTATTGTCGATATCACGTGACTACATGACCTCTGTTGTCACAGACATGTTAGTTGCGAGATTGTAATGTCGTGCGACTCTGGATGCAAATGGCCAGATCCAGGTCAGATTTCAGCAACGACGTATTTTCGTCTCATCCGTCAGCTGATAAAAGACATGACGAATGCTATGCTCACAATTTTTGAGAAAATAAATCATATTCCTATCGATTTCATGCAGGTATATCTCGATGAAAGGTCGTTCAAGTTTGCTGGGCCGGCTAGTAAGCGGCTACCCCATGCCGACACTAAAAGGTGTAGGCGAATTCCAACTTTTCGACTGGGAATGGACTCTGACCCTACACCCCAACATAAATTTCCAAATATCATAAATGGAGTGGCAAGTGTCAGAGGAAACTCGGACTATATACAAGGCCGTTATTTGTATAGTAAGACATAGCACTAAAACAAAAACATGTGCTATGTCTTACATTGTAGGACTATTCCCGGTAAGTGGCATAGAATCAAAGTTATTAAGTAAACGAAACATTTCCCTCTTTACCCCAAATTTAAAAGTCTTCCTTATAATCCAATCTGCAAGTCATCCACAAATTTCTGTGTTGGTATTCAGTAACTGAACTGTGTATAATTATACAAACAATTACATTTTGTTCTTTCAATCAGTGATGCTGACCTTTTGATCACACAGTTGATAGCTTTCTTCCCTACTCCAAGTGCAAGCCATCCAGTCAGGACTGTGATGTACAACTAATCTTATTGTGCAGAGAGTACCTTCTTCCTTCAGTCTGTGACCTTGACCTTTAACCACATTAATAGGTTTGTAGAACAAACGTTATTGTGCAAGAAAATAATTTTTGTTCTTCTTGCAGCCATGACCTTGACCTTCCGACTTAAATCAATAAATCTTCCTTAACCCCAAGTGCAAGCCATCCACATAGTACGGTCATGGTTTGTGTTTAGAACTAATGTCTTTATGCAGAACCATCTTAGTTCTTTCAATAACAGTGACCTGTACCTTTGACCCACACAAGTTTTCTTCCTGACACAAGTACATGCCTTCAAAAAAAATGGTTTGTTAACTGTAGATGGTGGAGAATTGGTAACAGAAGAACTAATTGATGAAGATCATAGCATACTATCAGACTCGTAGCAAGTGTATAATAATAACCAAACTCATCAGCTTGTTTATAATATACAATTTCTCTTCATTAAAGTTTATTTTGTGATTGTCTCACAGTGCCACGTGGAATTTGCATTTCTGTGTGATGACGTGTCAACTATCCATGTAAAAGAATTCTTAAAAACAATAGTCTGTCGAAAGGACTGACCCTCTACTAGTTGGAAACAATGTCCAAGAATTAAAAGAAAGACCATTTTTTTCTTTTAAATTGATTTTGTTTTGCAGTGTTGAAACCGTCCTTGATATTCTTCCACAATAACAAGAGTTTCAAATTAGTTGCTGTGGTGGACATATTGGATATCTGCTTGGTACCATATACGTTCAAGCCATCATAAAGCATTCAGGTGGAAACCTCGTGTTGACTTTTTGTCCTGGATGAGCAATGATAAGATTTTCAAAATGGATGCCATGGTGGTCATATTCAATATAAGATTGGCACAATTTCTATTTAGTACCAACTAGACCTCATAAAAAGTCTTTTGGTGAAAGTACAATGTTGATATGACCAGCAGTCTAGAAATAGTGGCAAGATTTTCAAGATGGTGATTGTGGCAGTCATATTAGGAGTCTGGTAAGAACAATTTTTATTTACAAATAAGTAGACATAAGTTTGTCAGTCATATGATCATTTATTAAGGAGACAAAGTGATAAGATTTTCAAGAGGACTACTGTGACAGCCATATGGAATGTCCGAATGGCAACATTAGGAACAACTCCAAGTTGCTTAGTAAACAAAAACCATGCCGATAGGAGTAATGACCATTCATTCAGAAGTAGTAGCAACCATATTCTCCAATGACCGTATCATACGAAATCTTTAAGCGAAATCCCCATGTTCACATGACCATCTATTCAGACGCAAAATTTTTAAGATGGCTGCTGTGGCAGCCATATTGGCTATCAGATCATCCATATTTTCATCTCAGACAAACTAGACATTATGAGAAGCCTTTTGGTGAAAACCCATGGCAATATGACCATTCAGGAGGCGTAGAGATTATGATTTTCAACCTAGCTGCTGTGGTGGCCTTATTGGATATACGATTGCCACCATTTTCATGTATGCCCAACTTGACATGATAAGAAATCTTGTGCAAATCCCATGTTGAAACGACTGTTTGGAGGAGTACCAATAACAATATTTTCAAAATGGATGTCATGGTGGCCATAGTCAATAGCACCGTTTCTATATAGTACCAACTAGACATCAGAAAAAGTCTTTTGGTGATAGCACCATGTTCATATAACCAGCTGTCTGGATCTGTAGATGAGACACCAGACAATGCCACAAGTTCTTCTGTTTTATCACCAGTAGAGTTAAACGACTGAAATTTTGTTTCATGAGGTAGAAGGTTATTCAGCATCATACAAAATTTTGGTTTGAAAATAGAGAATCGTGAAATATACCAGAGTATCACCTTTCCTAAAGCAGTACAGCTGACGTTTTTCACAACTTCAGGACTGGTTGAAATAAAATCCATATATTCTATTTTTGACTTGCTTGAACAAGCCCTTACACAAATTTTCAAGCAAATTTATTCTTGGATAATTATAACATTTCTCAATTATTTCAGTCTATTCTGGGATTTCCATATATGCAGATGGTGGAAAACAAATGAATATTGGCAACAACCAAGGGTTTCATATGTCAGTCTGTATTTATGAACATGTATGAAATAGCTACTAATGTGAAAACAGACCACTTCTCCTATCACTGGGTCACCGCCACATTAACTGCACTAATTTCAATATCAATACAGCATGCATGAAAACCTGTGACCTCCAAAGATATTAGACACATTTGCGATACATATTTAGCTTGGACGGTATGTAAATTGGTTAAATTACTACCATACATCATTTCATGGAGTACAAATTAAGAACTTCTCCATAACCATGACTATGGTTGGTGGAATCAATAAATGCAATCATCAATTAGCTGGTACAAAGTTAAAATAATCTCTTTATTGACACAAAGAAATCTTCAGACGCTGCATTTTCGTCACTAACAATCTGTTGATTTCACCAAGATAAATATACTTACAAACAAGACTTAGTTTTTGCCTCTTACTTCAAAACATTATTGGTAAAAAAAAATTAAAAATAATTAGCGTAAGTGAACGTTACATGGTTTTAGTAAAGCTATAATGTATAGATTTAACAGAGTTGTCTTTGTCATGAATAGGTGAATCTGTTGGCATCATGTGCCATATATGTACAAGAAAATACTGCATTACTGTATATGAAAACAAAGTAATGTCCTCAAATGGAATACTGACAAGCCAGAGTTTTTCATTGAGTATCAACTTTCATGCATTTATTGGTTTCTACAAAGAGTAGAAAGACCCTCCCAAACAGTATTTCTGTGTTGGAAAAATGGGACCCTTTCCCCAATCAACAAATTGCCTTTTCCCCCCAAAAACTAAAGTATACCCACAAAAACAAAAATAAATGATGTCACTCCATTACTAAAGTAATTGCTTCACTGAAGAGTTTTTTTTACCTTTTCAATATTTCAGATAATGTGTAGGTTTAAAATATAATAAGTAGGAAAACAAAACCCTGTGCTAATAGTACATTACATTCAACTTGGATATGAATATTGTGTAAACCTAACCTGATCTGTTTTCTGTATTATTTTCCGTCACAGTGATCCAGTAATACGAGTCCATTGTTTCAAAAATTACTTAGTAGAAATGAATTTTGTGAGAAACTTGCTATTGAAATTAAAAATAAACATTGTGTAACACTATATTACTTTATTTAAAATACCTCAATGAATATGATTGGGCAATTATCAAGATATAAAATTAAATGTAACTGGTAAAAATTATTCAAGTGTGGTGCAAGAACTCCAACACTTGTCATAATGGGATCATGTGACTTATAAGTGTATTGTAAGCAGGTCACAAGTTCACTGGCTATACACAACTGGGTACAATAAAATGGTGGACAACATCCCGTTTGAAATGGCACCCAATTATTTCTGGTTTGTTATTCTTTGAACAGGTAAAAGTAATGTTTATGAATTATCAAGTTTGCATGGGGGACATAGCATTGCATACAACATGGTAAACTAGCATGCAACTAACCCATTCCACAGAGTATCACAAGTCATAAAAAGCACAGATATGCATCTCTTGCAAAGACCAATGTTTTCAGTTGCCCAACAAATCAACACCAAAACATTAAAAATATCAAGATTCAACAAGAAAAGTATATTGTGAAGCCCTATGTGATCAAAATAGTCACTGGGGTAAAAGAAATTGCCAAGACATTTCTAAACACATTTTTTATTTAGAATAAACTCCTTAACACAATCTGGCTATATGAGAAAGTTAAATTAATCCATTTGCTGAAATAATTCAAAATATGTATTCACTTTAATATTCAGATCATTGTGGCTTGTTTCATTTCCTTCATGAATCTAGAATTTATTATATTTCTTCATTTATTTCTAAGATCAAAATCTAGAACGTATTTTGTGGATAAAAAAAAATTGTCAATTATGCTTGCAGAACCAAAATGACTAAAAGTATACAATTATGTCCAATACAACCTTTACAATATACATGAAACAACATCTACATTGTTCAATATTTAATATTCTGAAAGGCAGCACCACACAGAATTTCTAAAGTTTTGTTGTTTTTTCCAAATAAAAGATTCCATCTTTATTCACATCAATAAAAGTCAAGTTTGGAGAAGAAAATTCTATTTAGTTTCCTGAGTCTTTATTTTTCTTGTTCACCTAAATCAAATTTTGTCATAATTGTCTGCATCACCCAATCAGATCTAATCACATACTGTCTTTTTATTCCAACTGATGCATATCAAATTCTGTCAAGTAATATTTCAAAAGCATAAAGAGCACATATTTTTGAATGTAAACACCGCATTTAAAGAGAAAAAGTCAAGAATTTATAATAATCTCCATTCAAAATTGAAGAAACAGTGAGAACATGGCCCATGTCATTCAGTTCTCCCAGAATTCAGTTCAACAGACTCCATTTCAATGGCTTCTTGTTTACCAGACCAACCTGAAGGTACCTGAGGAAAAGAGAAAACAGGGACATAGTCTTAGTGTTATTCAAGTGACTAAAGTTGGTTTTATACTGTTCACCTGGACTAAAATAACTGGAACCTCCAACTCGAACCACCGTGTCTAATCAAGTCATCTGTTATGTACATTGATCTCTTGTAAAGGTCTTTTACATATTTTTAATTGGGCAATTATCAAATACAGGAAATTTAATACTCCTACTGAAAATGTTGTCTAGTTCTCACCATCATTTTTACAATTCCAATAAATGACTTTTCCGAGTTTTAAAAAAAAAGGATTACTGAATTCCTTTCATGAAGATTGTAATGCATTAATAAAACACTGCTGCATTTGGAAATAAAGTACTGAGAAAATGAGGTCCTCATTCAAGTATGGCCCTTTTTGGGTGCAAAAAATGATTTTTGCTGGGGTTTTTTTTATTACCTTGACCTTTTCACAGCCCAAAATGAACAGGCCTCTTTCTTACCCCAAGTACAAGCCATCCACAATGTTTAGTAACTGTAGATGGTGGATAATTGATAGCGTGGAAAAGAAATTGGTAACCAAGGGACAGTTGACAACCTCACAATAATCTGCTCCACCTTGTGATTGGTGTAGATCAAATTAGCGGTTGTTCAAGGTTGTGTTAAGATGCCTAATTAAAAACTTCATATTTCAAATTTTGTGAAACAAATATAACATCCAAATACACAATTATTGTTTTCTTTATGCCAAATAAACACAATGTAGCTTCCCATGGGTTGGTAGTTCATCCTCCAAAAAATTACACTGTCAGGTATAGCCTATTATGTGCTGAAATGTGCTGTTGAATTCCATGAGAATTCCCTGGGTGTTAAATTCCACAAGGGAGTTGCCAGGGCGACCAAGTGGTTTAAGGTGCTTGCCTTCACAGATCACTTGCATCTCCCCTCTGTCCACATGGGTTTGTCAAGGCTTGAACAATGTAGGTATGCAAGAATGCTTGCCAGTAGCTTCCCATGAGTTGGTGTTTTTTCCCCCCAGATGTTCCCAAGTTCCTGCTCTATCATGTACAGCCAGCCTATCATGTACCTAATGAAATATAGCATCAAAACCACAAAACTCCACGAAACAAAACAAAACCTGTAAATAAAGATCCATTTCTATTGAACCCCAGCCTTTTTTTTAGCTAATCAAAACTTTTTACTCCAAAAGTTAATCTAAGGTATAGACATATGAAGTGATGGATAGACATGCATACAGACACTAAATTGATCACCATGTCCAATATCATTCCGTTATACTCAACAAAAATGAATGTATCAACCTCTTGATGGTTCATGTAGAAACCAATACTTTCTGAGTTCAAAAGTATCACCACTAAAAAGATCTTAAAGTTTATTAAGGATGGATACAAAATATCAAAAGTTTATCCTATCAACTTTACTTTCAGCAGAAAGAAAATCTGAAAATAACACCAACGAAAGTCCGACCTAGAACATGGTCAGTTAAAACCATTTTTTCATCACACTACAAGATTAGGAAATAACGTACAAAACAGCATTCTTAGAGTACAAGAATCTATTGCAATAAAGATTTAACAAAAGGTATATGAAACAGTCATCAAAATAGATTTTGGATAAATATGATGCAGAATTTGTGCTTACACCATTTACATGTCAAAACTTGAGCAATAACACTAACATATGCTTAACTGATCACAAGGCCATCATGCCAGATGCTGTCAAAGTCTTTTTCTATTTCTAGTAATGACAGTTGTATGCAATGGCTGATCTGCATTAATAGCACAAACTTGGAGGGTCTTGCACAATGCTTTCTGTCAAATTTAAATAACAGTGGCCGTATCTGATGGCAAAATGCAATCTGTACAAAACTGAACGGCATTCATGCTACCATGCTATTTGGACGAAAATGGTTCAGTGGCTTTTGTGAAGCTGAAAAATATACTGCTAAAAGAAGCACCTGTTACAGCATTTGGATGTGCATGCCCTAAGAAACAGGCTACAAAGTTTGATCGACTTGCGCTCAATTGTTATACTGACAAGTCGAAAATAGTTTTTCCACCTGGATTCTCAGGTAGCCACACCATCACAATTAAGTCAACAATTTTGGCCTTTTTGCGAGCTGAGATAAAATAAAAAAATTTAAAGTGAAATGTCAAGGACACTTTACAATGTGTTGTAATTATTTTCTAACATTATAAATAGCTTTTCAGTCAGTGATGCTACTTTGAAAGCATAAAAATACAGGTCCAAAATCTTGCAACGAGCCCCAGAACAAAAATATATTCATTTCTGGGATGTAACATTCATGAAGAAAGTGTTGCAACTCAAAAATCAAAACCATTATATACCCAAATATTCAAGTTCCTGACTATGTTCAACCTTAACTGTAACTGATAGTTGCATACTGGACACAAGCTGTAAAATCAGATTTTACTGATTTATGTGAATTAGTTTGGTATCAGAATCTTAGATCCTGGAATCAAACAAGATATTGAGAGAAACTGGAAAATGGCTGACATTTAGGCCATGTTTACTGTATTTAGCTATTAAATTTAACAAATGAAATAACATTGTTAATTTCTTATTACAGTACTCCATTATTGCACCCTTCATAATAACACTTCCTTTTCATGGATCCTATTTTATTATGTAGTGATTATGCAATGTTACTTCACTATGAGGTTGTATACTCCATACTCCATGGTTCCCATGGAGAGTTGAACCAAGGGAGTTGTGTATAAAGCCAAGATACAACTTTTACTCGTATCTGCCATACCTAGTTTTGACTCCAATCTAAAGACCCAGATTTTTAAATGTAAAATTTTCTGTCATTAGTCAAGGATGATTTCATAATATTAACCCAGGAAAAAAGAAAAAAAGTCCTTGACTCTATATTTTAGAAATGTCCTTTAACAATTATAGTCTAATTGTATGTTGACTAAACGAATACAGCTTTACGTAAAACTCTTGTTCATTTTGAATTCTAACTTGTGAAAATGTCTCTTGACACAAAGCTGTAAGAGTATCTAAATTTCATTGAAAAACGTCAAGAAGAAATCTCAGAATAAATAATTGACGACTAAAGCCAATTTCTTTCCTTCTAAATAAAAAAAAAGACTGATACATGTACACTGACATTTTCATTTGACGATAAAGCACTGATTTAGCATGTTTTCTTCACGATAACATGTATTTATACAAAAGCTCTCTTTTGAAAATTTCATTAACATAACATACAAGTCATGCCTTTAGTCATACCAGTATAAATTGTTTCTTAGATTTATGTCCAACACTACTGACAGGATAAAGCACATAAACATTTTGAGAAAAAAAAAAACAAATTTGGATAACATTTCTTGGCTATTACATTCTAAAATATCAGTCAACTCTCCAATGCTATAGACAATCTATACTGCTAATATGTCTAGCATAACTTTCTAGGCATTAAACAGTGAAAGTCATTTATATAACAAGCATTTGCTCTATGGATCAGTCCCCGTTCCTGGCAACTAGGAACTAATTCATAGCTTGGAAACTGAACACCTCACTTATATAGTAAAAGAGCTTCCTTGACTGTACAAGGGGAGTTAATCTGTGCAGTCAGCATGAATTCCTGGGTCTACCCTGCCCCTGATGTTACAACTTTGGAAACCAGTGACATCCTAACCCCTCCACCACCACCCACCTCGAAAGCTGCAGTGGTTCAGAAGTTTAGGCGATGGACTTGTGACCAAAATGTTGCAGGTTCAATTCCCACCATTTGATCAACCTCTATACTCATCAATATACAGGGGTCTTGCTCACATACCAATTCATCCGAGATCTTGATACCAGCTCAATGAGCAATCTGTTCACAAGTACACCTTCAGATGGTATTTGTAACATGTACCAAGTTTCATGGTATTCCATGAAACAAGAAAACCAATTACACATGATGTTCATCATTCTGATGGACATCTAATTGCCAAATGCAACAGCAATTAGAAGTGCCGAGTGGTCTAAA
Source organism: Sinohyriopsis cumingii (assembly GCA_028554795.2). Taxonomy (NCBI): domain Eukaryota; kingdom Metazoa; phylum Mollusca; class Bivalvia; order Unionida; family Unionidae; genus Sinohyriopsis; species Sinohyriopsis cumingii. The sequence goes on from CM068827.1 coordinate 121,289,031, forward strand.
GCGTTCACCGTTGCAGATCACTGCCATCTCACCTCTGTCTGTGTGGGTTTGAGTCTCTGGCTCAGCCAATGTGGGTATGTGAGAAAGCGTGCTAGTAGCTTCTCATGGGTCAGTGGTTCTTCCTCCATTTATACTGGCCACCATGTATAGCCTATCTTGTGCTGAAAAATGGTGTTAAACCCTATAACAACAACAGTTGTTCAAGAAATCTGGGTCAGTAAGATGTTTTCTGTTGAAAATTATCTGAATATTGTTCATTGTATTAGTTATGAAAACTAATGTTTCAAGCTTTCTATACTTTTGGTATCTTCAGCATATTTGATGGCATGTCAGCATCATTTGTCCAATATTGAAAAGACCCTATTCCAAGATACTTTGTATCAAAGTTGGTTGAATTCTGTTCAGCATGTTTATTTTTTATTGATAAACTTTGGTAAATGTTTTTCTACTTTTGGTAACAGCAGCCATATTTGATGGCAGAACAGCATCATTTGCATACATCTGAAAGGCATTTAAGCCATGACATTTTCTGTCAAATTTGATCTAAGGCAGTTTGTTTTTCTTAAGACATTAATAAAGGTTCTTCTATTTTTAGCAACAGTGGCCATATTTGCTGGCAGATTGACGTTCTTAGTACAAACAAAACAGCCAGCCAGCCAGAATGATTTCTATAAAATTTGGTCAAATTCTGTTGAGTGGTTTTGAAGAGTCAATTAAAAAATTTCCATAATGTCAAATCAGCATCATTCTTTTGTATAAATCTGAAAGCCATCAACACCTAGATACTTAAAATTTGGTTGATTTCTACTGAACAGATTCTAAGATGTAGTCATTTAAAGCTTTACATATTTACTATAATGGTGGCTGTATCAGGCTGATTTGGCATCATCTGTGTAAAAGCCCTTTATGCCAGAAAGCTTTCTGTAAGTTTGATCAAAATTGTAAGCAGAGTTTCAGAAGATGTTATTTAATGTTTTTCTTTGTATGCAATGCCAGCCATATTTGATGCAGACCTGCCAACCCTGACGAGTCCGTCTCAGTAAGGCAGTTGATTTTTTTCCATAAGATTGACCAGTTTTCAGTAAGGTGCAACAAAAGATCAATAACTGCTATTGTAAAGCTGGAAAACGTAATTAAAAAGTTTGACGTATCGACGATAAACATTGTTCAACTGAAAAGTACGCGCACTTTATATACCACTGGTACAGTTGCACAAACTCTAGTTCCAAGCCCTATGCAGCTCAATGGCTTGTTGCCATCTCTCAACTTTACATAATTCTTGGAAATTCTTTTCCATTTCACATGATGAAGGTAATCATGTCCTGCCACGAGACATACTCAAATTGGCATGTGATGTCCAATAAGTGTAACTGTGTCCTTTCCAGCTTTTATTCACAAGAATCTAAATAATCCTTTTTATTCTTCTGTGTTTTTTATCACTTTTCTAGAAGCTTATTTTCCTTTTCGTCTTAATCATCGCTTTCTGGATGCCATTTTAAAAAAATTCTATAATCAACAGTTTGACCATGCAGATGCTTTGCATGAACAAATAGGTGCAGTTTCACTGGTTCCCTGACTAATTTCACTATATCTAAGATGAAGCCCAGACCGAAATAGAACATGGATGAACAAATTATCCAGATATTTTGGCAACGATCATTTTTCCATACTTTTTGCTAGTATGCCGTAAGTTGGCAGGTCTGTTATAGTGGATCATCATTTGTACAATTTGAAGTCAGGATATAATTTGTTAATGGCCACTCAGTAATTTAAGAGGACTGGTTTAAATATTTTTCTATTTTTAATAATTGTGGAGAAATCTGATGCCTATTGGCATCATAATGTTCAAAACAACGAACTTCTAGCCAGGATACTTTCCGCTAAGTTTTGTTATAATGAATTCAGTGATTTATAAGAAGTTAAAATAATAGCATTTATTCAAATTTACACTTTTAGCTGGCTTTAAATTACTTCTCAAAGTATTATATAATGAGTAATAGTTTTGATCTCTATCACTCAATTTTTCTAAATGAAAAGTTTGTAATATAAGTAGAATAGTTACACAATGCTCTCAAGATGATAAAATAAAATACTAAAAAAAACTGGGTTAAAAATTAGATCTGTGAGTACCGATTAAAATATCAGCTCATTTTAGCAACTATGTCATTTTAAAACTTGTGAGATGTAAAAAAAAAAAAAAAAAGCAAAGAAAATCAGCCGAACAACAGCCAAGAATATGACAGCCTGAACCATCCACAAAAACAGCACTAGCATTAGAAAAGCTGTACGAATATCAGCAACAAAACATTAGTGAAGCAGTACGAAAGCACAGGATGGTCAAAAAAAAGCAATTAGATGCATACAACTGATCAAATGGAACTTGAATTTTAGATGGGGGTATGGTTTAACAAAATGTAGTTAGATAATGACCATGCATACACCCTTAAGAGTCAAAATGCAAACATCACAGACCATAATCGCACAATGCACTGGCAGATCATGGTCTATGTTGCTTGTTCTACTAACCACTCCTAACATTACATGACAGCAGATCTGGGTTTTTAGTTTGTAGATGAACTTGACTGATAATCAAACATAAGGACTCACCTGATAATCAAACATACAAGGTAATGTCAGATAATCCGACGAATTTTAACAGCCTGGAATTTATGTGAATCTTTGGACAGATTGTAACTGTATCACCCTGAAAAAACTTACTTCTACCTTTCAATGGACACTGGGATAGATCAAACATTTTACAAATCTTTTCAAATTACTTTTTATACAGTTGCACCAGAATTAACTTTCTAACTTTTGCCCTCAGGCAAAATGTATGCCCATTTTACTCCTACCTTCTTATAAATTTTCTTTTTGTAAAAGCCTCATTTCTATACAATTTCCTTCCTATGTGGTGTTGAAAAAGCTATGCCACATATACTAAATACCAAATATTGGGTGGATTATGGTGGAGAAATTTAACTGTCTTAGCATCAAGCATGTAGTCTAATCACAAGACAGAAGAAAAAAATCCTTTAAAATGTATCATGTTGAATAATAAAACCTCCATAATTCTAATTTCAATCTTCAACCCTGGGGATATACGAGCTTCGACACATTCAGGGACAGCAAGTTAAATGCGGATGCTGTAAAATAATCATGTATCTACATGCAAGAAGTGCAGTTAGTTGCATGCATTGTGTTAGTATATATTGTTAAGATCAACTGAAACTAAAGTTGTTTTAACAGAATCTTTACAAGACAGTAGCTTCTCGTGGGTCGGTTGTTCTTCCCGGAGTTTTCCCGGGTTCTTCCTCCACCATTAATACTGGCTACCATGTATAGCCTAGCATGTGCTGAAATATGGCATTAAACCCTACAACAACAACAATAACAAGACAGTACTTTTTTTTATAGCTTTAATACATGCAGCATTATTGACCTGAACAACTTTAATTGTCCTCCTTGCCAACTGTCATGTAAGCAATTGCTTCTAATATAACTAAAATTTTCCTAAGCTTGGTTATCTTACTCAATTTGACAACTTGCCTTTAACACAATTCAAATTAACTGCACAACTTGGTTACTGATTCCTTACAACAAGGGCTGTGTGTAATGTGGTGTCTGTTGTACCTCTTGCTAGAATATGCTGAAAATGTGTGTCTTGACTGTACTTCTTTCTAGGATAATTTTTAATATGATGGTTGTACCTCTTGCAAGGATATGCTTTAATGTGGTGTCTTTACCGTACCTATGCTAGGATGTGCTTGAACTATTTAAGCCCTGGACGTTTTTGTTGTTTTCACCTGAAATGTGAGTAGGAAACAGATTTATTTTTAATATGATGGTTGTACCTCTTGCAAGGATATGCTTTTATGCGTCTTGGTTGTACCTCTTGCTAAGATATGCTTTAATGTGGTGTCTTTACCGTACCTATGCTAGGATGTGCTTGAACTATTTAAGCCCTGGACGTTTTTGTTGTTTTCACCTGAAATGTGAGTAGGAAACAGATTTATTTTTAATATGATGGTTGTACCTCTTGCAAGGATATGCTTTTATGCGTCTTGGTTGTACCTCTTGCTAAGATATGCTTTAATGTGGTGTCTTTACCGTACCTATGCTAGGATGTGCTTGAACTATTTAAGCCCTGGACGTTTTTGTTGTTTTCACCTGAAATGTGAGTAGGAAACAGATTTTGGGGGCTATTTCTGAATACATCTTAATACATCAACTTCCAACAGATTTTCCATTAGCATAATGCCTAGTTGTGTTAGAAAAAGAGTTTTCCATTGGTTATTTTGCTCGTGCATGAGCAGTCAGGTTAAAGTTTTACCACTCTTTATTCCAATTGCCCATCTTATCCTACCTTCTGCAAAGGTTCACCTGTCTGTGTGCAGTTCAGACCAGTCTGCCTTAGATCTGAGGCCAAAAAGTCTAAAATCGGACACAAAATCAGATTCAGACTACAGGCGAATTTTGGGTCAGAAAAAAAACGGGTCCGAAAAAATTAGGTTTTTCCCTCTGTATTTTGTGATGCAACTAGAACTTCCAGATTATCTGGTCGTCCAGGTTATATTTTGGCATCATTGTAGAACTATATCAGTCTGCTTTTTTTGTAATACCATCCACTTTGCTGCATCTTAAATGACCTTGATGCTGCAAAGCTCGGAAGTAGGGTACAGCCTCATCATGCCTACAGGTGGGACTGGGGCTGAACAAGTTAATATGGCATCTTGATTGTACCTTTTTCTAGGATATGTCTCGATTATATCTAGTTTGCATAAAACTTCCAGGGGCCAACTAAACCTGTCTAAAGACTGTTAGAATATACATGCAATTCAGACTAGTAGAGCATTAAATAGCGATACATACCATCCAATTCAGTGATGAATGAGCCAGCATATCGCCAAGGAAGCTGAGAGTCTCTTGCAGGTAACTCAACTTTTCTTTGGTCTGTTGCAGTACCCAGGATGGAATATCTTCAAAGCTGGATGCCTGATTTGAAAAGCTACTATCAGTTTAAATCCTAACATCATTTACACCTGAATAAATAAGCAAGAACTTATAACATCAATTTTTGCTTCTGTAAATAAACAAAATGTCTAAAGACAACTATAAGCCTTCATTTTGTTGAGCCCTTTTTATATTTAGGTTGAATGTCTAATGACCATCCATTCGGTGATAGCTGCAATAACAAGATTTTCAAAATGGCCACTGTGGTGGCACAACTGTCATTCAGGACCAACTAGACATAAGAAGAAGCGCAAGTTTTTTTTAATGGAAATCCCCATGTTGATATGACCATCCATGCTGGAGAGGTAGCTATATGATTTTCAAGATTTATGTCAAACCATTTTCATCTAGGACCAACCAGACATAGGATGTATTGGAACCCCATGCTGAATATGATCATCCATGCTGGAGAGGTAGCTATACCATTTTCATCTAAGACCAACCAGAAATAGGATGTATTGAAACCCCATGTTGATATGATCATTTATTCAGGTAAAGCAGCAGTAAGATTTTCAAGATAGATGCCATATTGGACATCAGATCAGCATCATTTTCATTTAGGCCTACATCATAAAAAGTCTTTTAGTAAAAACCCTATGTCGATATAACCGTCAATTCAGGAAGCAAAAGAAGCAATAACAAGATTGCTAAATGACAACTGTGGCAGCTATAATGGATACCTGCTCAGTGACATTTTTATTTGGACCAAACTAGACAATAGGATGAACATGTGTGTATGTATTTGCATAAAGTTTCAATGCAGTCATCCAGCTACAGATGACAGTCAACAGGTCTAGAGCTAAAAACCAATTGTGCTTAAAGCCGCAATTCTGCCATTTATCATAAATTTCACAATTCTTCCATTCTAACTAAAAAGTTTGAAAGGAAGGAAATGATTTGTTAAAAAAGCTATCTGATGTAAACCATTCTTTGAACTTGCCAAGATGTGTTTCAATGACATTCAAATAGTCAGTATAGAATTAAGAGCAGACACCCCATAATTCAGTCAAAGTCACTTGTAATTCTGATCTTTTCTGGAATACTCCAAACGCAGTGATGTGATACATTCAACAAATACTGTTAGTGAATAATCTAAGGATAACAACACTGGTACATGGTGCACATGCTGAACTGACAGAAAATAGGCTTTCAAAAAATGCATGTAAAATTCTTCCCAAGTTTGCTTATTTGCAGGAAAAATAAAAAATATTTATTTTTTTCAGGACTATACCAAGATACATTAACACGTGACAAGCTAAATTAGACTCAACTAATAAACCTCATCTCAAAGATGCTGGCTATAAACTGGATCAACAGCTTTCAGGTCTTTTTGACTGTGTGTGAAGTTGACTTACATTTTTGAAGGACTTGTACAGGTCTAAGGAAAACTGTTTGGCTTGGTTTAACATGTCCTTCAGAGCTGCTGGCTGCATGGATTCGGGCAAATATCCTGTTACTGTGGCAACATTGGTTTTCAAAACTTTGGTGAGGCGTCTGGCAACAGCAATTGTTTGTCCTTCCAAAGTCTGCATAAAGATAAAAAATCTAATACATAAATTAAAAGTACAATACAAACAAAACATTTAAAACATTCAGGTACATGTTTGAATTACTGGTAACAAAACTGTAGCAAAGGAATGACACTGATACTATAGTCTCAACTGGTATTTAAACAATCGCCATCTTTGAGCATTTCCTTCATGTACAACCTGACAAGTGATCCATTAAATCAAATGTCTCAACTTCTTCCATATGCGTGTCAGTATACCCACCCACCCCGCGACATAAACAAATTTTCACAAAGCATTGTTGATCATTTAAGTTGGTGAGCCAGGCAAGATGTTAACTCCTTACATATCAGCTCAAGAACTTTAGAACTATTGAAATATTTCATGTCCTATATTTTCCTATATAGTTGAATACAATAACTGATTTTTATGACAAGTAACTCAAAAATATTAATATACTCTCTGAACACGAGTAACAATCATGAAACATGCTTTCTACTTAGGCAGGTGAAAAAGGAAAGACAAATTAATAGAATATCTATGCACAAGCCTCAAGTCCTCTATGCACAAGCCTGAAGTCCATAGTACAATTATTGTAAATTTCAGTCGAATGTAGCCACCAATGCAGAAGACATGTGATTTTCAAAAATTTGCAAAACTTTGACACTGCACACCCTGATGTAAGGTAGGAACTCCTGTATCACAACATAAACTTGTGACCTATATTATCGCAGTTTTACATGAATATTTCAACAGCTGCAGAAGTTGTGTTAAGTTTTTAAAATTTTAACAAACCGTTTTAACATCATTTATCATAATACTTATGCAGACGAGTCAGAAACTCTTGGCATATCATGGAATAAACTTTCAGCCAACGGTTATATCATCAAAGAGCTTTACACAATACATCAACTGATGCAGACTTTCAAAACTTTAACTCGTAAAAAAATATAGTTGCTGCCAATGCTGGAAAAAGGACTACTACATCTCACTATTGCTTATGCTGGCGAGACATAAATAAACTTTAGAGAGAAACTCCTTTTTAACTAACCTGGCTGCAATTTACATACTTATGTAACAAGATTGTCTCAATAAAGCAATTTACCTAATTAACTAACATGATGGTCTCGATAAATTGTCTCAATAAAGCAATTTAACTAATTAACTAACATGATGGTCTCGATAAACTAAAAGTTTTCACCTGGTAAGACTGGTGGTTACAGAAAATGTTAAACAATAAATGTGCATTACATGACATACTCGAAAGGTACAATACAGTTTACAAAACCCATTAAATTCTCAATCCTTGTCTAACCATGCTATGGGTCAATTTTGCAAAGGTATTGTTGGTTCATTTTGCCGTTGCATAGAAAGGGTATATCATAATGAGCCAATTGGAGTAAATGGTGCTCACAGACACCACAGTAGCAGACCGGGGCTGATCTGATGGCAGGATTTGAACCTTTACCCATGCTAGTCCAGGAAACTAAATGAACCACCATGGATCCTCACATTATACAAACAAGGCTCAACTTTATTTGCATTCCTTACCTGTGGAGCATGTTCTTCACAATCAGACTCCTCCTTGTTAATCTGCTCCCACACATTACTAAGCTTCTCCTGAACCTGGTCATACGTCTCACTAATCTTGTCCTTGGTACTCTCCATATTGTTTTTAGCATACTGGATCTAAAAATCAAAGAGTTTTTTTTAAAATAAATAAACCTGAGTTGGTAGCAATGGGTGTCATTGAAATGACTATGTCTTTTGTCAGCTCTAAGGTCTGGCCAGCAGGATCCTTAAAAACAGCATTTTAAAAACAAAATGCAAGTACACTAACCAATCTCTCAACAGTCCTTGTTACGGTCTTTCACTGTTAAAAACCAATGTGTGCTTCTGTTCTGGTTTTCAGCATGACACATGATTTGATAAATTAATAATAAAAATTGCGAGTTCTCAAGCATTTTAGAGTTTACTTTTTATAAAGACGTTTAAAAATGCACATAAAAATTTGAAATGAACCCCAGTCCCATCTAAACAGTAGTATATTCCATTTCTATCTTAGAGCAGATTATATGTTGTTTTCTAATCGTATTTTGTAGTTACAAATTCAGAAATCTTTTATAATGAATCCAAACACTTCTCGTAAGACATGGATGCCCTGCCAAATAGGATACAATTGAGGACATTTTTGAATCGAACAGGGATCACAACCGTGCATAATTTTATCAAAAACGATTGAAAAGTGAGCTTGACCCAAGTATTTTTTATGGTAATTTTCATGCAGTTCAGCAAGGATATTCTTAAGTTCATAAACAGTAAATGGTATTGTACACAGACCATACAACTAAATTCATGATCACAGGAACTATAGTGTTCATTGTAGGCTTGTAGGTAAATCATAATTTATTTTCGACTGACTGAGTCAAGTGCACACCAGGTTTGCAGGGCTGTCACAAGTCAGCTAACTAAGGTCAGGACAAGAGTTATATCCCTTTTATGAAAAGTAGTGTTTCTAGAACTTCAATCATTAATGCAATTACCAAGAAAAACCACCAATAAGAAACAATTTGTTTACCTTTGAACGACCTTACATTCATGTTGTAGAAACTAAATGTGAAATGACTGTCATTTCACTAATCCATGATTATGGTAATCAGCAATAAACAATCCCACATGCCACAGAAACAACGTGTAATGGGACATACAGAGTTTTATTTATATATTAAAGTATAATTTAACATTTCATTTACGATTTGGACTAAACAGAACAATATTATTTCTAACGCATCTTGTTTGTATCAGACAATATTGTTCAAGGATTTCCTCTATTCATGAAACAAAATGTTACAGCTGTTTGTGTGGATGGAACAGAAACTTAGTTCTCTTGAAAACATAATCGCTCATAAATGAACCCAGAGTTTTCAGTGAACACCTATGATAACCAATATTGTGTAACTTCCAACAACTTTAACAAGAAATGCATTCATGGAATGAACGATTACCCATCCAGGGACAAAGTTACACCACATGCCCCTATCAATGTCATTGTGGGGTATACAAATTTTAGTATTTGAACATGATGCTGCTTCTGCTGCCAATATGGCCAGAAAGCGATATCCATGTCTCAATATCACCTAATGTGGACAAGACAAAAAAAACTGCGTTCCTGTACCAAGTTCACAGTGAAGTTCAGCTTGGATAGGGTCTCCTGGCTTCTCATCTGGAGGCCCTTAAAATCCTTCATTGCTCTCTTGTACATCCTCTGCCGAACTTTGGTGCTCAGTGAGGTAACCTTAGTCAATGGATTTTCTGAACTTTTCTCCTCCTGGTTACCTGCAAAAATCATTAAGCAATTTTTCAGTAAACTGTGAGCAAGAGTCCATCAAGGAAGTAATGCCCTACTGGCCAAAACAAATTTGCAGGAATTTTTAACTACTGAGTATTTAAATAATCTCATATTGCTGAGGAATGCCAACATCCAAGCTAGTAACAAATATATTTTGACACATGATCTAGTTAACATGTGGGCCCTGAGTGGGTTCAAGTCTTGAGCTCAGCCATTGTGGGTATGCGAGAATGCTGCCATTAGCTTCAATGGGTTGGTGGTTCTTATCATGGTTTCCAGTGTTTTTCCTCCACCAGTCATACTGGGCACCATATATAGCTTATCTTGAACAGAGTTAAACCCCGAAACAACAAGAAGTTAACATGGCCAGCAACAATGACCCCAATTCTACAGGCTTAATTAACTGTCTGCTCCAGACTCACGGCATGACTCATTCTCAGTTTTGCTGCCAACAACTTGCACTGAGTGCTTGCAACTTGTTTCAGATGGTTGCATAAACAGAAACCAAAACTGAAACGTGTTCACCTGCAAGGTTTAAATTACAGAACTGCTGCAGCTAGGACCTTGCTAAATTCTGGCATTATTCTTTTGTTATGAATCTATGATGTTCAACTATGTAACTGAAAGCAAAACAAACATTTTTTTCTCCCTAAAATGCAAAGTGAAAATTCAAAAGACAGTATTATAAATTAATCTAAAATAATCTTCAATATTATATCACAAGTCCAAAAGTATAGAATGTTCTGAATGAATTTCAAACATCTTGTATGTTCTGATGAACCTAGTCTTGAATGTAAGCCTATGGTCATTAATAGCCCAATGTGAGCCTATGGTCATTAATAGCCCAATGTGAGCCTATGGTCATTAATAGCCCAATGCAAGACTATGGTCATTAATAGTCCAATGCAAGCCTATGGTCATTAATAGTCCAATGCAAGCCTATGGTCATTAATAGTCCAATGCAAGCCCATGGTTATTAACAGCCCAATGCAAGACTATGGTCATTAATAGTCCAATGCAAGCCTATGGTTATTAATAGCCCAATGCAAGCCTATGAAAGTGAAACTTCAGAATCCAATTACACTACTCCCTCGACAACTCGCACCCTGATAACTCGTGAACCCGCATGCAACACGGTGGCAGGCATGGATCCCATTTTTTCAAACCGAAAATACCACAAAAGTGTATCCCTATTTGTTGAACTTGAAGGAAATCGTGATCAAAATTGGTAACAGAAACTTTGATGTATCGCTCATTTTATCGTTGAAAACGGTAGATAGGACCTGGAAATTTTAATCAACACTATGAAGTATCAAATTTAAAAATAGCTCATACAAGTTTTTACATTTTCTTTCCAAACGACATTCCTAGTACACCGCAATTAATGACACGTAAGGAAATTTTGATCAATGAAATTGTCACTTACACCGAGTGGAGGCAGTACTTTAATAAATACAAATTTAATAATTTTTTTATCAGTTGAAATTTGTGTTCTAGTTCCATCTTTTAGTTCCTTTTAAGTGTAATCATCATAAATGTAATGTGTCCTCTTGTAATTAAACATAAAATGCGTCAATCTACAGTAACAGCTATGTCCGCAAGCATTTCTCTCAGAACCTAATTAAGTGCCGACAGTGTTTTGATAACTGACTTGCGGAAGTATTTGTTGTATTGTTGCACTGAATTAAAAGCTGGCCCCTTTGTATTATCACGTTAATTATGTCTTTTGAATAATAATAAAAAAGAGGTGGAATAAAAGAAAAGTTGAAGGGCACAAAAATTGGACTAACTTAAAATCTAGCAGCCTCAGTCGTATGTCGGGTGAACCCACTTCAATTGATCAATCGAACACTGTAATAAACGTTATTGTGTATGTAACAGAAACTACCTTAAATTAACCAACTCTTTCATAACTGATCAAAGATAACAAGGCAGCTAAGCAAAACGAATACTTCGTAAAATATAGAGCTTGATTTCAGATACAGACCATTTATGAGCAAGCGAGTGTCAGAATTCTTTTGCTGGCATTTAGAGATATCCTCAGGGATGATAAGAAATTTCATTATTACTTCCAATGAAATCACAACATTAACATTGTACTAACTGAACAATAAAAAATTGATTTTCGATGTAGAAGTTTCATGAAATAAATGTCGCTTGTTTTAAAAATGAAAAAAATCTTGTTTGGTGGTGTATCAACAGTTAGTCTAGTTCCCAAATTATGGACTACCGATTTGGCAAGATACTATTAAAAACTCCACTACGGAAACCAGACTCATCAAGAAAACAAAAAGCAGTGACGTAATACAGATTTTTGCGTACACATGATGGGTGTTCAAACCAGCTGGAACAATCTTTCACATGTTGGATATTTTGAGAGAAAAAATGTTATCTAAACAGAAAAACGTAAACAACTTCATTAGAAAAAGCGCATTATTAAAAATTATTATCATCGTGATTGTAAAATGAGGATTCAGTCATTAAACAGCCCAGTTCCCTACCCTCCCCCTGAACGGTTTTCTCAATATCAAAGCGAATTTTTTAAAAATTTTTGGAGGTCCCTCGGTAACTTGCGCCTCGCTTATAGTGTGGTCTATGTTTGTGGACCCCATTGTGTGCGAGTTATCAAGGGAGAGGTGTACAAGGTTTAATAAGACAACAAGAGGTAAAAAAATTACACATTCAGGCAAACCTTCACCAGGAACATTTAACAATCGACAGGCACTATGCATGTGTACACATACAGCATCTGGTAATGCCGTTACAGCAGTGATTTTTTCATGTAAATGGAACAGAACTGCCCATTTCATTGTTCACAATTGAGGACTTCTCTAACAGTGCCATTAGACAATAACAGGGTGACAGCTTATATTAAATTATTGTATTCCTTATTTATCTATGATAAAATAACATCTTTCACCTGGTAAGACTGGTGGTTACAGAAAAGTTTATGATACTGGGCACTAATGATTTAGATTGATTTAGATTTCATAAATTTGGAATTTCCTTGTACATGTAAAAGAAACGAAAATTTCAAAGAATGTCACTGACTGTTAAAGTCTATATGGAATCTTCAAAAGTTAAGAGCTTTGTTCTAAGACCACCTATTACTCCTTTTTTATGCAATTTTGCAAGTTTGAGTGCAATAATTACCGTCTTCTCCTTCATTCTCTCCATCCTCCTCCGAGTCAGGAAGGTATTTCTCAACACACTGGTCCGAAAAATCCAGTGCATGATTGACCTTTTCCATGACAAATTTCCCACACTGCGTTTCCATGGACCTGGAGACTTGGGCCACTCCAAAATCCTTTATGGTTGCAACAGTGTTAGTTCCAAGCTGAGTAACCTTACAGACCTGAAAGAGAGCCAAATTAAATTTCTAAGCATTTAATCTATAATACAAACACACACCTGCAAATTTTGTACATCTGATGGGTACTTGACAAGTTCTGTATATATTTTTTTTCTCTGAACCTGTCAATAACTGACATCGATCAATAGACAAAATAAAATTTTATAAAATGATCCACACATGCAGCATGCTGGGCATCGGCAGATATATGCATGCATCATAACACAGTATTCTATGAATGTCAGAGTAGGAGAATAAATCTGCTAGTGAGGAAAGATCATATCAAATCCGGCACTCTTAGGGTACTCCCCAACTTGGATGAAGTTTAACAGGTGTAATTTTGTCATATCCTATAATTTTGTGTTAGTTTCATCATTTTAAATATAGCTGTGTATCCATGGAAGATCACTGTCTCTGACTGACAAGCAGAAAGTGGCTGCTGTGAAGGAAACAACTGATGACATGCTTAGTACACATATTTCTATTATAAAGGGCATTAATTCATCAGCTGTTTTTAATATATTGATGAATCATTTGAAGTCTGTTGATAGCCAATCAAAAACAGACTAGGGTTGAAATTGCCAGGAAATGTTTCATTTAGATTGTCACATGTCATTAAATGTGGATTTACTTTTTGGAACCCGTCATATGGAAAAATGAACAATTCAAGTCCTTTCCTTCTGTTTAAATGTTAAACCATCTCTGACATTATTCAGCAGCAACAAGATTTTCAAATTAACTCCAGTGGTGGACAGACTGGATGTCACAGTGGAACCATTTTCATAACAATTCTTTGTGTGGAAACACCATGTTGACAAGACTTTATATGTTTTGGAGTTACAGAAACAAGATTTTCAAAATGGCTGCCATGGTGGTCACATTTGATATCAGCTTGTACAGATTTCCATTTAGAACCAATTTATCATATAAAGTCTTTTGGTGAACACGATATCGACATGATCAGCCATCTAGGAGAAGTAACCATAAGAACAAGGCTTGACAATATTGTTAATGGATGGCAGGTCCAGGAGCTGTTACCCTCTGAGGGAACCAGGTCCAACATGCCTATCAAACAAGTCCAGAGTTCCTTGAGCTGTTGAAAGGAACATCAAATTCAATGCAAAAGCATGGCTACGTGTATGAGCTATGAAATGATAAACAAATGTAAACAATGCAGTTTTCTTTCTTTACTTATCTGCATAAAACCTCCATCGGACTTAAGTGGTCTTCTTTTATCAGATAAATCCATCTGAAGTCAAATCAACTTTGAAGTCAGTTGCACTAAGGTATAGGGGCACTGGACCTGTTGGTTAAATCAGGAAACTTTTAAACAGGTTGAAAACATTTTGCCTGTATCTTTATCAAATCTGACCCACTGCCAATTTGTTTTCCAGTGCTCTTTAAATGTGCCAACATGGTGACCTGACCATCATACTTTGCATTCTTTTTTGGCTTATTCTTTTTTGCAAAGGGGGGGGGGGGAATTTTCATCATTTTTGGATTCCTGCAGGTATTTGGATTTATCAATGGATGAGAAACCAAGGTTATATAAACTCATGATTTGTATCAATTGCTATGCCCATCCTGACAAGATATCCATTTTCAGGAAGAGTAGCAATAATAAGATTTTCAAGATGGACAATGCGAAAAGAGAGGACATTTTCATTTAAAGACCAAGCAGACTATGGGATGAATGTGTGTGGAAAGTTTCATGGCAACCATCCAAATAATTTATGAGGACCATCCCACAAGTTCTTCTAGTCTGTCATCAGTAGGGCTAAAAAAATAGTTCAACTACCAAACAAATTAACTAGCCCACCAACCAAATAAATGAAGTATGTGGCCTTAGTGAAGAACATACCCAGGAGTTGTTTATTTGCATATCTAAATTTGTCTTTTCATGTAATGAAATGTAGTGACATTTGGATTCTGTGCCACAAAGACATCAACTGTAAAATCTATTTGTTTCATAATTTGGTAGTTCATAAACATGAAGATTATAACAAACCTGCTCCTTTCCCTTGTTGTATGTTTCACGCACAGCATTTACTCTGTCTGTCACTGGTTTCAGCACTGTCTCACAGACCCTCTTGCCCTCATCCAGCACCTGGGAATAAGAATTGAATAAGACTTTAAACATAAACAGCATGTCTTGTGCAGGTTTTCCATCTTATACACTAAACTTGTGCCTTCAGCACTTCAACCAGCAAGTCAATCTATATGGCAACCCAAAATGTAAATCTACATCTGAAATGTGTACATGGACCCACAAATTTACCTATCAGTATGTTTTGTATAAAACTGCAGAGGTATTATATAAAAAGTATCTTATTGATTTCATGGTTTAATGTCAAGACACCTGAAACAGATTGCTGCCCACTTCTTTCATAAATCACATGTGCAAATTAATGGACAGCCTACTCTATACTCAAAACTTTCCCTTATCTTCCTGCTCAAAGATGTCAACTTGTCTCTGAAAGGTCAGAGCTTTTATCAAATAAAACAATATAATGCATTCAAAAACTCTTTCTATCAGGTCATCCTCTAAAATTTTACCAAAACAGCACGGAATCCACTTATCCCTCTTGTCTCTTGCCAATGGAGTATTGTGGGATTTTTAGACTGGTTTTCTGTTTCAAAAGGATTTACCAATGAACAAAACTTTCCAAACTGAGGAAATGAATAAACCGAGTACAGAGACAAAAGAAAGTGCTGCATTAATATGTGGGTGAAAATTCATACTCATCCTTTTTAACAAACCTGATTGGTGGGTTTAGTGATGACAGGGTAATTTTCCTCCAGCTTGGCAAGCTGCTGACAGGCAAAGCTGTTCACCATGTCCACTGAAACAGGATATATACAATTTTAAGCAATCAATAAGCATGTTCAATCCACACTACTGACAATTCAGTCTGCATATTTTTCAGTCAGTTCTAACAAGCAATGTAAAAAATACTTCTAAATACATGTTTTAAATATTTCTTACATAAAATGTTGGAAAATAAAATATACCAATTGAAACTAATATTCAGAAATTAGGTTCAGATTGTATCCAAAATTTCTACTTTCGATTCTCTAAAAGTGTCCAAAATATTGCTGACTACATTTATGGTACTGTTCAGCTTGAATTTCATAGAAATGTCAAGTAGAGTGATTTTCACAAGACAAATATATGCCAGATTGAAAACTTGTGTGATTGGTTTTAAACTGTTTGAAAGCCTTTTGTTTTTTCTTCTTTACATCTGGCTTTTTCTTCAATTATAAAAATCTGTTTAAATTTCTTCTAAAGTAGGAGAATGCATATGTTACGAAGACAAAAAATATTTCAATGTTTCTGCATTTCTTGCTTCTTTATCCATACTTGATGGTAAATCAGCAACATTTGTCCAATATTGAAAGGTACCTTTGCCATGATGCTGTCAAGTTGGTCAAAAAAGCTGGGTTTTTTAGACACCACTGTGTACAAAATGTTTTTACTGTCAGTGGCCATATGTGATGGCATATCAGCTTAATTTGTACAAATGTGAAAGACCTTTAATCATGTCACTTTGTGAAATTTGGTATAATTCTGTAAAGTGGCTTTTTAAATGAAATTAATCTTTTTTTCTTTTTGTAACAGTAGCCAACAGACTTGTACCTGGCATGGTTTGTACAAATAAAAAAGCCCTTGATTCCAACAAGCTTTCTGTTAAACTTCAAATTATATTTCTTTAAAAGACTTTCTATTTGAAACAATATGGCAAATTTGCATTGTTTGTATACACTTAAAAGCCCTAATACAGAATGTATTTTGTCAAATTTGCGCAAACTCTGTTAGCACATTCTGCGAAATCATTTCAAGGTTTCTGTTTCAAGTAATGGCAGCTAAACTGATGATGGGTTTACATCATTGGTACCAACTTGAAAGCCCTCTATTCCCCGATTTTTCTGCTTCATTTTGTCAATTTTTTTTTAATCAGTTTTAAAATCAGTAGATTAAAAGACTTTGTACTTAGTAATAATGGCCATATTGGATGAAGGATCAACATCTAGTGAACAAAAGGGTCAATCAGATTTTGGAACGTTGGAAATGGCAATTAGGAATGGACAAAGGACAAAATCACTTGGCCTTATGGCCAGGTAATCAAACGAAAGGTCCTTGATATATAGCATTATACATCTGTTGTCTGGTTATCATCTTGGCATATAACACATGCAGTGCAAACATGATCTTAATGTACCTGCTGTATGCATACAAATACCCACCCCTTAGAAAATGCACCAACAGTCAACCAGCACCCTGCTCTAACTAGTGGCATAAGTACAATGTCACTGTCAAATAGCATTTCATTTAAGTGACAGCTCCAAATAAGTGAATGATCAAGTTTCGTATGCATTCTGTTATACATGGAAAAAATCACCAATTCTTCCTGCTATCTACACTATAATGATGTCGACAATAACTACTTTATTTTTTAATGATACTGCTGCTGCCTTTTTAAAGTGAGATATCTTATCTGCCAATGCTGGTGATAAATAAAGTCCATTAAGGGTCTGTTTCTCCATAGGATGAAAAGGATTTCCAGGAATTTAACACATTTCATTCCTTAAAATGTCGATTTTGAAAGCAGTCAGATATTCCTCAGCAATAAGAAGATTTTCAAACTTTGGTACACTAGATGTTAGCCTGGCACCAATTTCATTTAGGACAAATTGAAGATCAATAGAACTCTTTTCTTGAAGACCCAATGTCAAAGCAATTTTCACTTAGTGTAAACAAGAATTTGAAGACAATCATCATGGCAGAAATAGATGTATGACTGGCACCATTATCATTTAGGACAAACTAGGTATCGTAAGAAGACTATTGGTGAAAATCCCTGTTGATACAGCTATCCATTTGCTGATGAACAGAGATATTTTTAGGATACATCTTCCTACTAACAAGTGGCAATATCAAGATTTTGAAGATGACTGAAGTGGTAGCCATATTAGTTAGATGTCAGATTGGCATCATTTTCATTTAGGACCAACAAGACATTCTCAAAAGTCTTTTAGTGCAAACCCTATGATGATGTGACCATCCATTCAGGATGTGTAGCAATAATGAGACTGTAAAATTGTGGCCATATTAGCCATACTGGATGTCCAAGCAGTACCATTTTCATTAGGATCAACCAGACTATTGGTTCCAAACCTTTTTTTTTGACAGCAACAATAAAAAATACTTTTTCTAGGCCCCATGACATGTTTGTACATTTTTATAACTTTGGCCACCCTAAACGAAAATCCTGGTGACCCTCCATGCAACTCTGATGTGGGTCGTAGCATGTGGGTTGGGAAGCACTGAACCAGACCATGGGATGAATCTGTGAATGAACCAGACCATGGGATGAATCTGTAGATAAAGTTTCAGACGATCCTCCAAGTGGTTTGGGATGAGTAACAATAACAAACTTGTGCAAAAGGATAGACGGATGACGGACAACAGACAATACCATAAGATCTTCTGGTGCATGACCAGTAGAGTTAACTAGTCACTTACATTGTGGCTGATATTTATCCACCAGAGGTTTTGTGGTCTCCGCAAACTTCTTGACTCCTCCTTCTGCCAAGTT
Source organism: Sinohyriopsis cumingii (assembly GCA_028554795.2). Classification (NCBI taxonomy): domain Eukaryota; kingdom Metazoa; phylum Mollusca; class Bivalvia; order Unionida; family Unionidae; genus Sinohyriopsis; species Sinohyriopsis cumingii. The sequence goes on from CM068827.1 coordinate 121,307,847, forward strand.
GCAGGTTGTGCGCAAAATTGCATTTCGCTCCTTCGTTTTCATGTACAAATCACAAGCTTGGACCCATGCTGATGTAACCACTGGAAGGTTTCCAAGTCGGCTAAAAAACTGGTCTTGGTGCATTCTTTCTTGTTCCATCATGACAGCCTGACGATACATGTGTGTTTCCCTGAAATATTATGGACTGTATATTTAATAAGTATATCCATGACTGGAAATTAGTAATAGTCTGCTAGCATGAGGATGGAGGCTTGAAATTAGGGTTGCCCAAGGACAGTATTTCCTGTCAGATTAGTAAATTTCACAATTTCAATAGTTCAATGGCTAATACCAATTACAGTTATATGTAGTTATAGATGTACTTGCTGCCCACTGCTGACAGGGATTGAAATTAGCTGTAGTTGGATATTTTCAAAATTTCACCAGACCAATGGCTAGTAGTGTACCAATGACAGTTATACGTAATTATAGATACACACTTGCTGCCCACCGATACTAGGGCTTGAAATTAGCATAGTTGGATAGTCTGAGGTTAGTACCAATCACAGTTATATGTAATTATATACTTGCTGCACACACACACCCACTAGGGCTGGAAATTAGTAGTTGGAGGTTACTAAATTTCACAATTTCAAATGTCCAATGGCAAGTAAAGTTTTAGTTGTTGCCTGTCAGCATATTGTTGGAAGGACTAGTGAAGACTCAGTAGGAATATTAAATTTCTCGATCTATTGGTCTTTCTGGTTACTAGGGGAGAAATTGTTGATATATCTATATACATGTATGTATTTTCTTCCATACTGATACTCAATAATACAAAAGGTGAAAAATAGATACTGTATGATACTTACCCTATACAACTTTAATTAATCTTCTGCAGTCATAAATAATCATTAGTCATTTGCCTTTTTTTCATTTTTAATCTGAGAATTAATATGAGACAGCAGTAGCAGGCACATGCATTAATTTATGTCAGTAATAAAGAAATTATTGACAAACACTATCCTTTACTAATTATCAAACAAGCTGATTACCTTATGTAGTTTGAAATCTGCTCCCACCCTAAATCCCATGCTCATTATTTTATCACATATTGTGTTCTAGTGGTTGCATACATTTTTTTATGTTTTTAAACATGACAGCCTTATACATTAGTCCAAGTTTCCTTGGACCCTTCCTGCCCCATTTATTTGGACCCTTCATGCACTCCATTGTAGAGATTTTGACAACATCCCAAAATAAATGTAAATATCTAAAAATGGGGTGGGAATGGTCAGAAGAAACTCTCACTAATATGTGTAGTGCTGGATGCAAGCCTGTAACACATCTTATGTAAGATATTACATCATACAAATACATTATATAACATCAGCTTTTCTTGCCACTACCATTAACAGAGCTGTCTAAGGCGCGTGTCTTTACAGATCACTCACATCTCACCTCTGCCTGTGTGGGTTCGCATCTTGGCTCGACCAATGTGGATATACAAGAAAGCTAGTCAGTAGTTTCCAGTGGGTTGGTTGTTCTTCCTATACCAAATGTACTAGCTGCCACATTGACTAGGGTTATGATTATTACTTCCAAGTCAGTACCCATGAACATAATTAGTCCAGCTTTTGTCAGTACCCATGAACATAATTAGTCCAGATTTTGAGCATTATTTTCTTCCCTCATTTTGGTGGCAATACTTGACCAACAAGTCGATCTCCACTTTATTTTGCTTATATTACTGGTAGTGGAGACCAACCAGGTGAGGCAGTATTTCATAATGGATCTTTCTGCAGAAATACTTTCAGTCTATCAGTCACTCTAGTAATTAATAAATTTATTTTGACTGACCTTTGTATGTGGATGGTTAGTAAAATTGCTCTTCTTTTGACCCACACCATTAAATCCTTCCTAACGCTCACACTTGTCAGAACAGAACACCTGTTTATCGTCTATTGACGAATTTTAAATTGCTGACGTGTAGAAAGCAATATCACCCCAAGGCAAAATTAACACATGAAGTTCCTTGTGATAATCCTCACTAAACAGCCTCTTCATGCTACTTTTACCTTTGCAAGATGCTGCCTTCTACGCATGCATCAGCAATTTAATTATGAAATACTGCCTCACCCAACTGGTCTGCAATATCAGAAAAAAATTGGGAAATCTACTTGTTGATCTGGCAGTGATACACAAATTATATATCAATACTCCTAATATTGATTTAATGTTAACTGTTTATTCACTAGAATATAAACATTACAGTTTGGTTGTCTGTGTGTATTTTGGCAAAAATGCAGTCAGTAATGAAGCACTGATACTAATCCAGAAGTGAAATCTGTTAACCATTACATGTCATTTTGTTTACAGTCTAACCTCTCAAAACATGCCAGAAAACCTATGACAAGAACATCACAAGTTTTACTTTATAAGTACTTTAGACTAAGACGTGATTTATTAGGATTGGACACAGCGGAAACTTCAGTTCTGAGAAACAAAGGAATAGACTATATTGGAAAAATAATTGTGTTCTTAGTCCATGTACATACAATATATACAATGCAAGATTCTACCCTAATATTTACGTTTTTGGGTAGTCCTACAATGAAAGATATAGCATGTGTTGTTTTTGTTTCAGTGCTCTGTCTTACTCCCAAATGGCCTTGTATCAGTTGTTTTCACATGACTTCACAAGACGTGTATACTTCCATATCCGCCATTTCGAGTCCATAGCCCTGCAAACCTACACCTAATAACATTGTTCTTCACGCATAATTATGAAGGCGCGTAGCATGTCAACCGCACGAGAAGTAAAACCTTTAAAATGTGATGATTTTCAATTTTCATGGGCTGAAATCAATCATCTTGTTATCGTTTCAAGTTAAAAGGCTAACTGTTAATATACAATTTCATATTTCTAAAAGTATTTCTGGAATAATTCGTTTTGACATTTGACACAAAGTCATGTTCTGTTAGGCATGTGTTTCATTTGAATACACTGAAGATGAAACATCTCTGAATAGTTATTGCTTTCATTCTATATCATCCTATGTTCATCTCCACGAAAGATACAATAACTGACCATACTAATTAAATTGGTTCGTCAACTGTCTTTGGCACAAACACCTGTTGTCGGAAAAAGTATTTGAACATAAAAGTTCTGGCATAAAACACATATGAAATTCTAATTCATAACTGATATTTGTATCCCGAAAATCATTGTCTGAAAATGCTCTTTCAAGATGACAAGTTTAGGGATATGATACAAAACACTTTTTAAAAATGTCAATATTGTCTTTGTAAAAAAAAAAAAACTCACTTCAATTCTATTCAATAGCAATATACACGACTACAGTTCAAATTCACTATTCATTCTTTCAATATAAGCAAGGGAACTTCCAGCTTTTTTATTTTCGTGCTATAGGGCACTTAATTTGAAGCATAATCTATGAATCATTTCGATGAAGTAAATGTCATATTATCGACAGTTAAATCAGATTATTATCTTGAATATACATGATGACTAATGTTGACAAAAGGTTTGTTAGTGACTCAAACTGGTGGCACAAGGTGTGCATATATGCATTGCATTGTGGGTATCTGCGTACTCACTCGTGACGTCTGAAACAACCCATAGCATGTTCTGATGTCGGTTGACATCGGAACAAGTGGTCATGTTTTCAGGACTATCTCACACTTGGCAGCCTATATCGACACTCTTCCACTAATTTATGTGTAATTAATACACTTAATGTGCTGTCTTTATCCTGGTGGAATCAATATGACACTAACAAATGAACGCATTTTCATGTTCCATCAACATACATTTGAATTTGTTGCAATGTGATGGTAGTTGAGGTACGCTGAAGTATGTTCAAATAGGTTCATGTGGGGGATATGTTTCTTGAACGAACTTAAATGTTGCATACAGTTCCAATAGGCAGCATATAATTTTATTTGTTTCGTTAAAGAATAAAAGAATGTTTCAATGTAACCTGATTTTGGCATTCACGGCTTTCCAGCCAACTGAAATTTAGGCCAAAAAAACCTGATAACGGGTCCATTTCTTTTGTAAGAAATGTAATTTATTAGAGAAAAGACACCACGGTAAGTAAAGTCTGCCAAAACATTATAACTTTGCTTTGTAGAAAAGCATTATTATTGGTTGCCAGTTGTATGTGATATTCCTGAAAATTTTACTTTCATTACACTGTTAGTCGACATCACAACACGCTACACAGCGCCGTTAGTTAGGTTGTAATATCCATCACCCCCACCCCACCCAATAAAAAATGGGTGATGAGTTGTAGGACTAATTTAGGGGTACAAAAACATAAATGTCCGAGTATACGTTTTACATTGTAGGTCTAAATGCATGTATCGTGTGGTGAAAATGTTAAACCCCACAAAACCAAACCAATGACGATAAGTCATTAATCTAGCAGACACACCTATCAAATCGACTTCTGTACAACAAGGTCAACAATCATAACGTTGCAGACAACGAAACTCATATTTAAAGATGACGTATTGTATCTCAGGTCATGATTAACTGAGGTAAGTCATACTGTGGCGTTAATATTTCGATCCCTTTCAAATAAATATTCTAGAACAGTACTGTATACAGTAGAATTCAGGGCACATTTCCGCGTTGTCCGTCATCTTGCTCAAAGTAGTACATACGTCATAACATCACGAGAAATAACATTTACGATGGTACCAAATGGCAAATCACTTGATTCTGGGCAAACTAAGAATAATATATTTCCCAAATAACAAAGAAACAAACACATATCCTAACCAACTTACCTTAGAAGTGACTGTGTCAGTTCTAACATTCGAAGTGTACTGATTATCAAGGCCAATGTCTATTATACTTGTTAAGTATTCTAGAAATAGCTAACCTCTCGATCGAAGTCCGTGGACCTGCCCAGCCTTCGTCTGGTCACGTGCTATGACTAAGCGCATGATCAACGCATGATAAGTGTGTTTCTCTGGAATAGCAAGATGCAATAGACACTTGTGTATATCATTTATTAAAATAGGTTTAATCTTAAAAGAATCAAATAATTTTAGAAATTGATTTCAAAATATAATTAATGAAGCTCTCAGTTGCTTTCATGTTCGAAAGTAGATAAAAAAAATAAAACTTTACTTTCCCTTACACGTTGAAGTTTGTGTCAAACCAGTATGGGAGTACATTGCGGAGTGTGTGTTGGGGTAGGGATGGGGTGACTTTAGTGAATATAATAATAGATAATATTAAAAATAATTGTACAAAAAAAACCCAGTAACGTTCAACAAGTATTTTTCCTGACGTCAATAACACTCATCCAACACTGTTGGCCTAAGTGGACCATTCCTCAATTGCTATCTCTACAACATGAAATCACCCTATCGGTAATATAAATGAACACTTATATTACCGATAAAGTGATTTCTTGTTGTCAGAGATTTCGCCGTACTTGACTGATACAACGTCATACCCCTGTGATAGAAGCCACACGGTCATGTATGCACATTTAATTATTTTAAATTAAATATAAAATTATTCTTTTAAAATTTAGCACTATTTTTCTTTAACCAAAGTCTATTTAATCCTGATTATTGAATGAGCTGTACCTTAACTGTCACTAAGATACTTCCGGACGAAAAATATATATCGCTATGGACTTTTACAATGATGGCCATTTACTAAGCTTGGGTCAAAATAAGAGCGCGTTGATTGCAATCTTCACAATCGAGGGTAGTACGAATTTGTTTATCAATGTTCGTAGCTTTCACTGAAACATCACAGCGAGCGATATTCAATCTGGATTGTTCTATATCAAACCTTTAGGTTCATTTCGTCCGAAAATGCCTTCGTACTTTAACATTGATTTTGCCGTATGCACCTCTCGGGGCGTTTAAATAATGGCCTTCCTAAGGAATGTGAATGTACAGGAATCCAAATGAAGTGAATGCTTGCCACTTAAAGGTCAAATTCTAAACAAAATGACACTCATTACTGAAATAGTCGGTGCTGAAATGCCTACATGACCAGTGTGACTTCCGTCACGTACGATAGTAGTCCGAGTTTCCTCTGACCCTTGTCACCCCAGTTTTGATTTTCGGATATTTATGTTGGGGTGTACGTGCTTTAATATAAATGTCCAAATATCAAAAATGTCGTGGAAAGGGTCAGAGGAAACTCGGACTAGTACGACAGTGAACATCTGATTTTAATAATTGTCGCAATCTCAGTCATATACAGTCTTATGCATTCTGGTTACATCATTATGAATAATTGTAAATTGACTTAACGTTCAGTAGTAGAAAACTCTGCACGTATCCATAAACATTCAATCACCAAAGTTTATTATTTATTGACTAAGCACAGTACACATAGCTGTAAGTATGCATGCTTATGCAGGCATATATGTGCACGTGTGCATATACATGTACGTGTGTAAAAATTATGTGCATTTGTGTGTGTGTGCACATAAATAAGTAGGCCGACGTGTGTATAACATTTGTATATATCTTCATGTCTACGTGTGTATAACATGTCTATATATCTGTATGCATGTCTACGTGTGTATAACGTCTCTCTCTCTCTCTGTATGCATGTCTACGTGTGTATAACGTGTCTATATATCTGTATGCATGTCTGCGTGTGTATACCATGTTGATATATATATATATATATATATATATATATATATATATATATATATATATATATATATATATATATATATATGTCTACACGTGTAATATAAATATATATGGGGGTGCGTTTGTGCGTGTGTGTTTACATGTATTTTAAGTTATTATGCAACATTTCTAATATAATTACTTTTCTCGTACAGGCATGCTCACATATTTATATATATGTATCTAGAAATTTGTTTGTGACCTGTTCTCACATGGGCCTCGTCTTTCTTTATTCCCTTATAATCTCGCACCACAAACAAAGACTGCTTTGATCATTATAGTGTTATGTATATTTGATTTAATTACATCTGATTTAATATATATTTATTTAAATTTAAATATTCGTTAGTTTTATTTTTTTTATTATTTTTCATTACATGATATTGTAATGTAAATTTATTCGCTAGAGATGATACATTTTTTAGAAAATAATATGACCGTGACTGTTAATATAAAAACACCAGGTGTTGATCTAAATCCTGTCCTTTTTGCAGAATTTGTAGCAACCTTCGTAAACAAGTTCTATTTTATTTTAAAATGATTGTCGTTTCCAAGGTCATGATGGGACCTTGTCTTTAAGATACAAACAATTTTTATTTTTATTTTATTTCTTAGAGTAAAATTGGTTGGTTTTCGTCAGGGTCACACTGGGTAAACGTGATCTGTAACAAGTGTTTGCTTCGATAAACTTCCAGAAGATGATCACGTGACCCTTGTTTACGTCTTAGAAAGCCCATATAACCCATGTTTTGGAGAATTAATCTCAGCAGAAGCTGGGCTGTTAATCTGTTTGTTGTTTGTTGTGATGTTTGGAGTTATTTCAAATTACTTGGATTCAAAAGGATTAATTCTGTTATTATTCTGGAAAATACGTGTGCTCATGTAATATTGTGGAACAAGGACAGTTTTTTTTTTTTTTGTTATAAAAATTTATTCAGCTATCAGAAACCGGAGTGATAATTTTTATTTCTACAAGGAACTGTAGACTTTAACACTACAGATTGTAGCATACGTCATCGTCTTCCATCTTGGATTCTTCGTCGGGATTCGAACGTGAAATCAGTAGAACATTTTGTTATTTGGACTACTAAGCTTGTTGTTTTCACGCTTTCGTGTGTAACTGTTTATTCAAGCCTAACAAGTGACATAATACTAGTTCTTACATTCATTCCAATATTATTTACATTTTCTTTGTAAGTTTCGTATGATGCAGGAATTATTGTGTGTTTTGTATGTGTTACAGGAGAGGTTATTCTAATTTGTTACAGGAAAAGCTATTCTAATTTGTTACAGGAAAGGCTATTCTAATTTGTTATAGGAAAGACTATTCTAATTTATTACAGGAAAGACTATTCTAATTTATTTCAGTTAAGACTATTATAATTTGTTACAGGAAAGGCTATTCTAATTTGTTGCAGGAAAGGCTATTTTAAGATGTTACAGGAAAGGCTATTCTAAGCTGTTACAGGAAAGGTTATTCTAAGTTGGAAGAGTGCTTTAGCTTCTCTAATACACGTAATAAATATGTTTAAAACCAAGTTAAACCAACGATTTTTTCCTATTATATACGTGTGGAATATGTACGTGTTTGGGACAATATAAAGTACTTTCATTTTTGAAAAGGCGTACATACGCTGTTAAACAAACTTTAAATGAAAGGTACGAAAAGGTTTTTCTTTCAATACAGTTATGGGTGTCCCCTTTTGAAAAACAAAATGACATTAATATACTAACAAAATTCACAGACCCTAAGCACTGAAAAAGTTAGCTCAACATGGCGGCGGCGTGCAAACAGGAGTGAAAATCGATGAGAAAACAACCGGGTTTGGTGTAATTCAGTTTCCAATTTGTTAATGTTGGATGTGTATGATTTTTAAACAATTTTGATCAGGTCTGCTATCTTTTGAGTGGTTTATTTTTTTCATGCTCCGCTCTGTTCATGGATTTTGATCTAGATCGTAAGCGACCACTGAGTACAAGCAGCAGGGACTCCCTTGTCTGCTTTCCTGGCTGTAAGCGTAATAGTGGCAAATATGGATTATCCAAACGACGCATCTACAATGGAACAATCAACCCTTATTGCCGAGGGTACATGTGTAACATCTGGATTTAACTAAGGCTATCGTGGACGCACTGAACACTACAAACTTCTTGAATTCTATTGTTCCATCTACCGTGGAGGGCCTGAAACCAGTGATAACAGTTTAAACCATATTTATTTCAATATGGTCTAAACAGTTATCACTGGTTTCAGGGCCGCCACGATAACAGTGATAACATTGGTCGTGGGTGATGCATTTCATCAGCAACTGAGGAATAATGATAATAAAAAGGGACAGGGCACGCAAATTTGTCATCAACCGTGATAGGCCAATCGATTGGGACAAATTCAAGCAAATCGGGAATAAAGTAAACCACACGAAAAATTAGGCTAAAAAGCAATATATTGAAAAAGAAACGGCTAACTTATTACAATATTATAGTTTACCTCAGTTTCAACTCTTGATGATAGTAATGTACCTCAGCAGCAGAGAGGGTGAACAGACCATAGAATTCCGACAAAACAAATAAAACAAACAAATAAAACATCTCGTAGAAAGGTCAAGATTTTACAAATGAACTTTTCCTTGAGATGTTTTATTTCTGCAATGACCGATTGTACTAATAAAACCTCAGTTCGAAATAGTATCTGAAAAAATAAAGTACTCTACGTGTTTATTTATTTCTTGTTTATTTTTTTGACGACCAACGTTGGTAGGTACCCTCTCTGCTGCTCCTCTTCTGCTGATATTAATCAAATTATTATGTTATAATAAAATGATACATCCAGAATCTCATGCTGCAAGAACAGCTCGAGAACGATTAGAAGCAATTAAAAAATTTCTTCCTGTCAAAGACTCATTCAGAAAAAATCTGCAAGCGCAGCAAGAAGCAAAAGTTGAGTATGAAGAAGACACTAAAAAACTGTTTAAACCCGTCACTGCAGCTACTGAGAAAGTTGCAACTGTCATCAAAGAAGATCTTCTTCCGGTATCAGAAAAAATAGCAAGAAGAACTAAACAGGCAAAGAAGATTTTACGAGACCTTCCAACTGACATAGCTGCGGCTCAACCTCCACCTGTTGGTGAGGAAATACTTGAAGGTATTGGAGAACTTCGTACTGAAGTCGCCGATGTGAGAAAAAAACTTGCATCTAAATCCAAATCAGGAGGAGAGAGCTTAAAATTAACTGCAAGATTTAACGAAGGAGTTGTTGAGGAAATTAGAAATATTGAAAGAGAGAAATTACCTGAGATGACATTAGATAATATATCTAATAAATCTAATTTTTTAAAACCCTCTCATGAAAAAACAAGTAATGATAATTTCATTAAATGGATATATCGCGTATATTACAATAAAAAACAAGCTAGAGGTCCAGAATTTGAAAGATTTAATGAAGAAGTAAATAGACTTAGAGAGAGACGGGAACAACTAGGACAAGGAGAGTCCTCCCAGTATCAGCTTCCTCCACCTCTGCAACAAATAGAACAACAGCAATCTTCTTCGCCGCAGCAAAGGTTGAAGTCGGAAATTAAAAAGGCTAAAGAGTCACTTAAATCATACTCCTCGAAGAAAATTTCTTCACCTTTACGTAAAATTTCTGCACCGGATGTAACATTTACACCGACAGATTCACCACATGGATTTCGAGAAGGTGACTCACCCCCGGTCACCACTGAAGTACTTACTCCGGTAATGCAACCACCAGTATTTAAAACACCTCAAGATGAACCTAAAACAGGACATGGTTTATGTCCTGATAATATCATCAATGACGTATCACGGTTAGAAGTTCTCATAGGAGGAAAACGAGCTGGAAATAATTCACCAGAAATAACCAATGAAGCAGCTGATATTTGTCGGCGACTATTTCAAGGTGGTATCATGGATATTGGCGTTTACCGAGAACTTATCGATGAGCTCGTTGATGACTAGTTGTTAGATAAATGGTAAATAAAATAAGATGATAATACATAATAATCATCGTAAACCCACACAGGTTAGAGCGGTAAACTCACGATTACCAATCTATAGTGTTATTTACGGAAATGGACTTGGTGATGTTATTCAGGGATTATTTACAAGGATAGCTCCAAAAGTAGCACCAATTGCAAAACAATTATCGATGAAGGCTATTGATATTGTTCGTGATAAAGCTCCTGGTGCAATTGTCAATGTTGCTGGTAAGGCGTTCTCGGCGATCAAAGAAAGATTAGCACGATTATTGCGACGAAAACAACAATCACCGGTGAAACTGGCAAGTACTGAGGTGATGCCCGCAGACGTAAGTAAAATAATAAATCAGGCTGCAAATCAAAAACTAGCGGCGATATCTGAAGAAGCAGAAAAAAATATAACAGCAAATTTAATAGCAGGGAGCGGTCTTCGTCGACGATGATCATCATTTGAAAAATGGTAACTATAATAAAAATGTTCAGGCGCGAATCAGACCCAGCATTTGATATGGAGGCACCTGTCCTTAAGTACGAGTCGGTACGTGATTATCAATTTTATTCTTATGACGTAAGACTACCAAATCAGCGAGGGAGAATCGAATTACAGGTTCATGATACAAGTAGATATTTCTTGCCCGCTGAAGCGTTTATTGAAGTAGAAGGTAGACTTGTAACGAATGTTGTAGCTAATACGGCATATGCTGCTAATTTGCGTGTTGGTTTTGTCAACAACGGGATCATGGCATTATTTAGTGGCGCCACATATATGATTGATGGAAAAAATATTGAATCAGTTCAGAATGATGTCGACGTTGCTACAACAATAATTGGTCTGGCGAGATATTCTGACGACTTTACAAGATCAGCCGGTCCAACAATGATGTTTGCTAAGGATATTACCAACAACGCTGATCATGTTCAGTATACCAAAGTACTAGCACCACAAAATACTGCAGTTAATCCACAACCAGCTGATTTTGAGCACGCAGACAGACCAGGTGCTGATTTTGATATTATAAAAAGTGTTAATGCGACTTACAACCTGGGATTTGCAACACGCCGGGCGGCGCTGTCGGGAGATAATAGAAATTTTTCGTGTGCAATTCCATTATCTCACATCTTTGGATTCTGCAGAAATGTTAGAAAAGTCATCTTTGGAGCTAAACACACAATTGTGCTCGTAAGAAAAGGTGATGATAATGATGCAATCTGGCGAGGTGCTGGTGTTGCTGATGGTAAAGTAAATATGTCAAAACTTTCACTATGGATGCCAGTAATGACTCCATCTATTACTGAGGAACAAAAATTACTATCTTTTATGGATCAAGGCGGTAAATCATTGCTATCATGGTTAACAGTAACCACAGATGCTGCTCAAAGCAATATTAATGGTTTATTTACATGGCATATAGCATCACAACAGGGTGTTTCTGCACCACGACATATTTTTATTGCATTGCAAAATATTAACCGGATAAATAATCAAGAACGTTCACATATGATATTTGATAACCTTGGAGTTAATGAAGTTTCCTTACGGATAAATGGACATCAAGAACCAGCCGAGGATATACAACTAAATTTTGATCAAAATCATGTAGCGCGTGCATATCATCGTTTAATGTCATTCATGGGACGTGATCAAAATATAGATACCGGTTTGCAAATATCACAACTAGATTTTACAGGTCTATATCCGATTTATTATTTTTCACTAGAACATCTTGATTTATCTAAACAATCTGTTGTTGATATACACTTTCGAGCTCATGTTACTAACCCTCCTCCTGATATACCCGGTCCACCAATTGTTCCCGGCTTCTACAGAGCGATCGCTGTCGTACTTAGCGACAAGCCATGTTACTTGAAGGTGGCAGTGGTCGAATGAGGGTCGTTGATGCACCGGTGGAAAATATTTAATCGTGTTATTTAGAAAAATATTATTTATATAAAAATGTCGTATAGTCATGTTAATGTTACTCTGACCCCCGGTCAGGTAAAAAAGCTTCAATCAAAAACCGCCAACAAATGCGGAACTAAAATATCACTAAAACGAGATCATATTAGTGGTGGTCCAAACAAATTATCGTTGACAAATAATCAGATTAAACATTTCAATAAAGCCCTAGAATAAAAAACTGGAGTTCAATTCCATCTCTCCCCGAGCGCCATCAAAGACATGGTTAAAACCGGTGGTATATTTCCACTACTTGCGGCCATTCCGGCATTAATAGCTGCAGCTGCTCCAGCCGTAGCAAAAGCGGCCGCGTTAGGTGCTGTTGGAACAGCCGCTGGAATGGCACTAAAGAAAGCAACAGGGCAAGGATACAAAAAAAAGGGACGCGGCTTAAGATTGCCAGGATCTCGTTGGGGGAGAGGCCTAAGGCTTCCAGGATCATTTCGTTAGACGTTCCAGCATCAAATTTTGATTTACTTAATGCCGCTAAAAAATTAAAAATATCTGCCTTTAGAGGTGTTTTTATGCGAGATCAATTACCGAAACAACCAAACAAACTAGAAACAGGTATTATTAATCTTGACAAACGTTCCGGACCCGGTACTCATTGGGTATCATACGCGGTTGATCCACGTGGAATTGTTTATTTTGATTCGTACGGGTTAGCTCCACCTGTTGAATTTATCAAGTATGTCGCACCACTCCACGCAACAACCTCTGGTTGTAAAGTTTGGTATTCAACGCTACCCACACAAACAATGACAGATCCGCCAATATGTGGCCGTGAAGTAATTAATGTACTCGACGCTATATCAAAATCATCCAGGCCGCCACATAAAGTCGTGCACGATTATACAAGCAACCGATATGTTGCGCGTAAGGCGTTTTAAACAGATCTTAGATCCGAAGGATCTTATATAATGGTTGACATTTACGGAAGATCTTCTTCACGCGTTAAGAAAAAGTCCGGCGACGTTGATCTGTCGAAGTATGTGACTAAGGATGACCTCGCTGATATCATGAACCTGGCTGGAGTTGACCCAGATGAAGTTGTTATTTTTCAAGATCGATATGGTAAACTAAAAACCAGCAATATCAAATGGAATGATATAGTCAGGCGAGTACTTGGTGCAGTTACAGATAATATTCCCGTGTTTACTGACGGTGGTAGAATCAGAGATTCAAGTATGTCACTTAAAACCATCAGAGATGAAATTGCAAAAAGTGTTGCTAATCGCGTGAGAAACACCGGTGACACAATGATGGGTGAACTTAGCATGAACGGGAACAAAATAGTAGTTTTAAGAGATCCAACATCTGACGAAGACGCAGCAACAAAAAAATACGTCGACGTCAACTATGGCACCGTAGACGGTAAATTATCCACGTTACGGGCCGAGTATGACGTTCACGCAGGAGCTTTTGGAAGATTTCGAAGAAATTTTCAAAAAATCGATGATGCCATAGATAAATTCTTCGGTACTCCACGCGCCATTGACATGAAACTCGTTGATATCAAAACTGACCTAGACACGATCAAACAAAAACAGCAAGACGTCGTAGCGGGAATTCCTGAGATTGTCAGCAAAACCAATTTGATTAAAATTCCAGCTGGAATAACTCCCGGGCATATCATAAACATCGTATGCACGGTATCATCGGGATTTGCAACATGGTCGCAGCAAAATAATACTATCAAATATACCGCAACAGTCACTGGCGTGTACAGGTTGTCTGTGTTTAGTGCTGCAAAATTTGAAATATTTACAACGTTTCCATGGCGTCATTCCACCGACAGGTTTTCCGGGGTTGTATCTGTTGTATTAAATAGCGGAACCGAAGAAATATTTATTCTGGAAGCAGATGATAAGAAATTAACCGCAACATCCTTCTGGTGGTGTTTGGAATTTGTAGCTGAAACACCTCAATTGGTTACTGCATAAAAATATATATGGACGGTGCACAATACAGGTACAATCAAGCACGTGAATGGCAGGCGGCGCTAAAAGATCAAGTTGATCAATATACAGTAAAAGTAAAAAAATATCGACGACGATTGGTTATCGTTGATGTGATTGTTTATTCAGTATCCGCTGTTGTTGCTGGAACCGGTGTAATATTATCAGCGTTGACAACGATGGCACCAGTAGCTGTAACTATTTGTATTTCAGCAGCAACAACTATTGCAGGTGTGCTTAATATCATCACAAAAAAAATATGTACTTGTACGAACGAAAAATTATCCGATTACAAAATAAAATTACATACAGCGACGGTAGCATACTCGAAATTATCCTCGTTGTTATCAGCGAGTCTCAGTGATGGAATTATATCTGATTTCGAATTTTCAATGATAACCAAAATATACGACGAAGGTATTAAAGATACAAGTATCAATAATGACAGAATTACTCCAGCAGATCGTGACCAACACAACTCCGCTAAAGATAACGATGATCTCGGTAAGTTCAATTAATCCTGAATTTAGTGTTAATTTTCCCACTGCAATTCCAGTAAAAGAAATAGCACTAGCACAATTACGAGTATATTACAGCTGGCCAAATATCAGATCAAAATCATTTAATGGTACACCAGCAAATAATTCGCTCGTATTTGCTAACAACAACAAACCCGATGGAACACCTGACTGGGTTGTTGTTGGTATACCAATTGGCAGTTACGAGATTGAAGAGATCAGTGAGGAATTTGCGCGTAGAATAAAATCAATAACGGGAAAAGAATCAAAAATATCAATTAATGTTCATGAACCCACCCTGTCCTCGACGATTGAAATAAACTCGCCTGATTATGCCGTTGATATTTATCAATCCACGATAAGATCCGTGCTAGGATGGCCTGAAATATCACCACCGATAACACCGATACCACCAGAGCCGAAAAAGTCTGATTATGTCACGGATAGACAATCATATCATGAAATTAATCCATCATACGGGGAAAAACTACGTATTTTAAAAGGTAAATCGATGCTCAGCAGGTTTTTCGTTCTCAGTTATGATGAGTTATGGGCTTTTAACAATTCCGGGGAAGAAGCAAATAGTTTTAGTCTTCGTCGAAGTAGTATTGTTGAATATTTTCAGGAAATCAATCAAGAATGTAAAAAAACAACTAGATCAACTAAATCAATATTTTAACGAACATATTTTTGACATATCAGCGTCATCGCGTGAAAAAATCATCACGCGTGTGGAAATATTAAATCAGCTTATATCAGATATGGAATATTTTAATAACCGAATAGTTCAAGCGATGGTTAGTTTAGAATCATTTGAAGGATATGATGCAAAAAGATGGTTAGAAAAATATAAATTAACAGAAGCCGATGTACCAAATTATAAATTACCCGGGTATAGTGTAACCGAGTTAAGAAAATCTATCAATGATGTCATTGATGAGTTTTTTCCTAAAATACTCCATGCATGGAGAAAATTAATTCCACCAGCAGCTGTTCTTAGACATGATAATGATCCACACGGCGGTGGAAGACACGTATCTCCGGGGATCGTTAATATAACACCGACTGTCGCGGTCAATCTGGTTTGTGACGTAATCGATGGCAGCTATCAAATAGATCTCGGAAGATCAAATCAGGCTCAACAAGGATACATCCTGTACACGTTCACACCACAAGTTCCCCCTGGAAGTTTAATCGTGCAAGAACCAACTAATCCTGTGTATTTACGGTGTCACAATAATATGTTAACACGAATCAATTTTAAACTCACAGACCACCTTAATCGCTTAATTGACATACGTGAAGAAGAGCTTGTAATAAATCTGTATGTAAAGTCGTAAGACTTTTGTCGTAAGACTTTTATCGTAGATCTTTATGTAATGGAGGGTTTACCAACTCACCCATCAGAGTTATAAATAAATAAATAATAATTCAGAAATAAAATAATAATTCAGAAATAAATAATTTGTAAAATTAAGAAATTTGTACAATTTTATGTTTTTGATGGGGTAAATGGTAGTCAAAATTAAGAAATTTGTACAATTTTGTAAATTTGATGGGGTAAATGGTAGTCAAATTAAGAAATTTGTACAATTTTATGTTTTTGATGGGGTAAATGGTAGTCAAAATTAAGAAATTTGTACAATTTTGTTAAATTTCAGTAAAAATAAATAAATTAATTCAGAAATAAATAAATAATAATTCAGAAATAAAATAATAATTCAGAAATAAATAATTTGTAAAATTAAGAAATTTGTACAATTTTATGTTTTTGATGGGGTAAATGGTACTCAAATTAAGAAATTTGTACAATTTTATGTTTTTGATGGGGTAAATGGTAGTCAAAATTAAGAAATTTGTACAATTTTGTTAAATTTCAGTAATAAAAAAAAACAAATTAATTCAGTAAATAAATAAAATTAATTTATAATAAATAAAATTTATTAGGAACAATTTGACAAAGTTAGAACTTTCTTGATTTTGACTACCAATACACGTGGTCAGCGTTGACATGGACCCCAGTTACCAAAACTTTCATTTTCATTATCACCAGTAACGAAGTTACCCTGGATCGTTTCACCAGTAACGAGGTTACTCTGGACCGTTTCACCAGTAAAGAAGTTACTTTGGATCGTTTCACTAGTAACGAAGTTACTTTGGATCGTTTCACCAGTAACGAAGTTACTTTCTGACATAATTTTTCTTAATAGTCTTATACGGGTACTAATCGTTTTCTTTGCCTCATACTCGTGGGATAATAACGATTTAATTCTTTCTACGGCGGCAGAGAGGGGAACGAACTCCTTCACATGATCATCTTCTACGGTAGCTAGCGACTGAAACATTGCCGCCTGAATCCGTTTCATGAGCCTGTATTCAGATGATAGTGTGTGTGTGTCCCCTGGGTTTTACGTTCTTGTAAAATCTCAAAGTCAGAAACTATTTTTTCAGGATTAAGTTCATCAGATATATTAATTCCATCTTTTTTCAATTTTTTAATAGCAACAATTACATCATTGATATTTTCATGGTTCATTATATAATATATGAATCTTTAAAATAAAAAAAAATATCCCTAGAACACATATCGAGTGTTTAGCGAGTTCGTCGGGATGTTTCAAGGACAGCACAAACATATAACTTAACTAAGGACAGTACAAACATGTACGCTCAGCAAAATCCCACCCACAATAATTAATCCAGTGGGTGATACGAAAATATGTATCAACCACAAGTCAATATTGTGGTTGGGATTTTGCTGAGCGGGGGGGGGGGGGGGGTTTTGCGGTTCCCCCCACTATTATAAAAATCGCAATTATGCGTACACCACCGACAAATTGTCAGCCATGGGGGTTTGATCCTGGACCGCGAGCGTCACAGTCCAATACCATACTGATTGAGCTATCAAACCTTGTTACGAACATATGTTTTGGAAGTTAATATATAGTTAGCTATATAGCTAAGGAACCAATATTTACACTAAACAGCGGTTTCTGAATAATAACAGTTTCTGTATTTATAACAGTTTCTGAATAATAACAGTTTCTGAATAATAACAGTTTCTGTATTTATAACAGCGGTTTCTGAATAATAACAGTTTCTGTATTTATAACAGTTTCTGAATAATAACAGTTTCTGAATAATAACAGTTTCTGAATAATAACAGTTTCTGTATTTATAACAGCGTTTTTCCTAAGCAGACTGAGAATCAATAACAACAGTTTCTGTATTTATAACAGCGGTTTTCCTAAGCAGACTGAGAATCAATAATAACAGTGGCATGAACACACCCGCAGGTCGATTACCATGACAACGGTTTCTGTTCTACACACAGCTTCCTACGGATCAATAACATTGTCATGATCTCTCGTAATGTTGTATGATGGGGAAATATTTAAAAAACATAAATAATACTTCTACGAGTAATTAATTACGATGTAATTAATTACGATGTAATTAGTTAAACTGACTAATTACGATCATAAAAAATAAAAAATCTACGAAGAAAACTATATATTACAAAGTAATCTCCCTTTTATATAATCAAAAATTCAGTAGTGTATGGAGGACCTACTGTGACATAAATTAAAAAAATTAATTCAATGTGGTGATGATAGTTAATAATGTGGTGATGATAGTTATTGATACTGAAATGTAATTTTCTGCTTATATTTTTTCGAGAAAGTAGATCTGGTTATATTTTCTGCGACGTATTTTACCACACGCGAGTTAATATCAAAATATGTCGCAGCCGCGTTCATAGACTGAAATATAATTTCTTTGCCAGTTTCTATGTTTGTGGAAATTACCGCCCTCTTTCCGATTGTCTTATATCTTCCTGTATTTCCACGTGTATTATTCTCGCTGTGAGAGATAGCTTGTAAATTGGATAAATTATTGTTTTGAGTATCCCCGTCAATATGATCAATAACAAGACCGTCTTTGATCAAACCCTTGTGACACTCGTATGTAAATCTATGACATAGATAATGTTTCTTTCCCCCCTCGCATGTGAACCTTAGATAACCATGATTATTAATACAACCAACTTGTCTCTTCAACTTGCAGTGTCTGATGATACCATTACTATTTGATTCATAGTTTGTTATGACAGGATGTGGGACAAATATATTTTGCTCCATTATAATAATATTATGCGTTTAAATCATTGTTTGTCTGAAATCTTGATATATAATCCCTCACGGATTTTATAGCGTTTTCACCGCTATTATTTTTTTTGTCATAATATCTTTTAAGTTCTCTGAACCGTTTTCCGCCGCACTTTCCACATAATTCTGTTTTTCCTCGCACTCCAATACCACACCGTAGACATGGTATTGGTCCTAGACTTCCTCGTCGTATGTTTTGTGAGTGCATCCAACAAAATTCCTTTCTACAGGATTTGTTGCATCGATTTACTGAGCCGATCATCAACCATCTGCATTGGGACATTGTATATATATATATATATATATATATATATATATATATATATATATATATATATATATATATATATATATATATATATATATATATATATATATAATTTTCTTTATTTAAATATTTGTTTTAATTATATGAACGAGTTTGAGAGATTATCCCAAACTAGGCCTGTTAAATATAAATTCAACCTTGACAGATTATCTTCTGACTTGCCAGTACGAGATCTGGTTGATCCGAAAAATAAAAGTTTGATCTCGAAAATTCACGACGCCAAGAAAGAATTTTACACGGATGGTGCATCTCATACATGGTCAACGTTCAAGATTATACGCACTGACGGAGTCAAGGACGCTGTCACGGACGCCACAATGAACGACAAGCGAGCGGCAACTATCATTAACTACATCGCTGAATACGAGGGCAATCAAAAATATTTCTTCAGAGTAAAATTTATTGTATTAACAGAAACAGGTAGTTGGATTATCCGTGATAAATATGATCCTGTCCTTGGTAATACTAAAACTATCATATTAAGTAAAAATTCCAGACCGGGTCTACTGACGGGTATTGACAAACCGTATTATGAACGAGCGTATCCTGTAACGGCGGTTATTTATGGAATTTATGAGATAAATAAAAAACCCAACGTTGATAAACTAGCGCCGATGAAATTTTCAAGGTTAAATTGTGTGGCTGAACGAGTAATAGAACACTTTACAAACGCGATGCGTGGAAATGGATTAACTGATTTAAGGCGTGAAAAAATAAACTCGTGGGCTGATTCAGTTAAGGATACCGGTGCTACAATAAAAGATGTTGCTGAGTTAGGAAAAATATTAAAATTTCCAATAACTGTGGCGACAATAACGGGAGAAGTACTGTACCAGTCGAAATATAAATCGAAGGGAGCTCCAATAAATATTATCGATCATAACGCGCACGCATGGACTAACGCGGTAACAATATTTCCACGTGATCGAACTGTTAGATTTTACTCCCCAGATAATTCTGGGGCAGATATGTTTGATTTTATTAAAGAAATAAGTAAAACCGATCCTGTATCGGTATGGTTATTTAAAAGTAATGAGGAGGGTGAATTTGATCAGTTTGTCAAACCGAACGGTGAAATATATCGCACAGAATCCCTCCATGACGAGATGAAAAATCTTGCGACGTTTTTACAGTGCAAGCACGCGGAAAATACTGACAAATTACTAACTAATTGTTTTACCGTTCCATCTGTTGCGGCTCATTTCGCCAGAGAAAGAAATTCATGGAAACCAACACGATTTGATTTACTCGAGGACGTACGCGCAAGTTGCGTCGAATATGGACATGGCGGATTATGGAATACCAAATACAATTACAATGATGTTATTTCGGTTGATATGGTTGCATGTTATCCAGGAAGTTTTCTAGGATACGGAGATTGTTCTGTATACTTTAAAAGATTTGGTCACCCTACAAACGAGATGACGCGAGTGGCAATTAATGGACCATTACCTGATTTTGATCTGACTGGATTCGCCTGTATTGAATCGTTCGAGTTTAACGAAAATCTTCACAAGATTTGTTATGTTTGGTTTGGTAGACATTTTTGTGAAAAACGTTGGGCACCTATAGTTTTGTTGCGATATATGCTAGATTGTGCGATACTGACATCGTTGGTGGTCAGTGAGGCAATTATATCATATCATGCACAGACCAAAGTTTGGTTGCCCATGTCAGATTCTGAAGTTATTAGCGAGTTTAAGGATGATATTCCTAATAAACTCAAAACCGCAAAAGATCTCGGTAGAAAAATTATAGGTAAATTTACTCAAGGTGGTGCATATGATTATAAAAGACATCACGCACGATTAATTCTAGATGATGCCGAGTACGATTTTATAATCGCTGATACAACAGCGAAAAATATATTTGTAAATCGAGAAAGTGTTTATTTATCCGACGGAACAAAATTGGGTACGATCGTTAGTTACATAAATGACGTATCCCCACAATATACTCATCTAAGATCTTCCATGTTGGCTTATGTTTCTATAAATTTATTATCGATGATTAATAGATTTCCTGAGACCGCAGTCAGAGTCGCAACGGACTCGTTTTATATTTCAAGTAAATATTTAGAACCTGTTAAGAAATTTACAAGTGATGATGAACGATGGGGTTCGTGGAGAATAAAAAAGGAACTATTACACAATTATACAGAATCAGCAGATGTTCCAGTGAGAGATTTTTATCGTGAGGGTAATAAAATATCAGAAATGTCGAAAGCACCATCATTGAGTGATCCAATAACCAGATATAAGACAGTATATCTCAATGGACCTGGTGGATGCGGCAAAACAACTCGAACGATTAATGTTTTTAGAAATTCAGATATAATCGTGCTGACACCCACACATAGACTTGCACGTGAGATGAAACAGCGACAAGTACAATCGTGCACGTATCATAGTTTCTTTCGGTGGCGCGGGGATACATGGACTCCTGAACGGATGGGAGAAAAATATATACCTAAAATAATTATTTGGGACGAGATATGTACGGTCTCATTGGATACATTAAAAAAGTTTCTTGATTGGTTGTTGACAAAAAATACCGCCATAATAATGTGTGGCGATCATGGTCAACCGCCGCCTTTTGTTGGACCATCTCCACATGATTGGTTAAAAAATTTCGTTGATTATTACGAAGAAATAGATGATGATCATAGAGCTCTTGATGCAAATTTGAGGGAGTTTAAAAAATTAATCAGATTACAATCAAACAAAATTCAGTGTGAAATAATACGTGGAGTGATCTCAGAGACATCAATGAGTGATTTTTTGAAATAATGGAGACCCACCGATTTGATCGTAGCAAGTAGAAAAATAATCAGAGACGCTTTACAACAACAGTTATTTCAACTACATAAAGAAAAATATTCAGAACTACCCGTACCGTTGTGTTATAGACCATCAGATACACGAAAACAGAATATTAATGTTGATATTCCAGGACCCTTGACAGAGTCAAGGAAACAGAATCTCGTATTAAATGATATTGTCGTCGTTGATATCAGTGTGGTCGAAGATGCAATAAACGCTGACAAATCTCCATGGATGTTGGGATACGCTATGACAATCCACTCGTCTCAGGGATTAACTATTTCTGACACACGAGTCTGGATTGTAGACGATCGCATCGAGTGGTCAAATTTAGTTTATTTGGCGGTATCGAGGGTCAGAAATATATCTCAATTACGTAGAATTATAATTCCTGAAATCGTTGATAAATTTAACATCATCGATGATGATATAATAAGAAAAAAATTAATCGGATACAAACAATCTGATAAAAAAAATAAACGTGACTTTGATCTTGATGTTGAATTTATTATTGAGTTAAAACAGCAGCAGAATAATCATTGCACCAGTTGTAATTGTATAATGTTATGGTGGTATTCGAGTAATGATTCAAAACAATTTACCGTAGATAGAAAAGATAATAGTCGCGGTCATACACGAGAAAATACCATGTTAACCTGTCTTGAGTGTAATCGACGTAGAGGCGCTAGTTAAGTGATCGAAATCACCGGAGTGATTTTGGTGGTAGTTGTGTATCCGCGGGAATTATTTGTAGTTGTTCACGTGTAAATCCACGTTGAGGAGCGGCCGAATCTAATCTGTAGATTGCAGGTCTGGAAACGCCTACGTTACTCCCGGTGGATCTTGTCACGGTAGATATTTTGTGTGTGGTAACACTCCAAATAGGATCGGTCTCTCTCGCTTTACCACCTTCAAGTTCACCAGGCTCATATAAATATCTGACTGTGACATCACCTAATATTTTTTGTTTTCCAACATCTTTTCGTTGTGTTGGTATATTTATTTTTGTGACCGCGCTAATGGGTTTCATGTTGGTTGTTCGTGTGATCTCATTATTTAATGCAGCTATCACGCCTGGTAATCTTGCCACCCATTCGCGAGATCTTTTATCCTGAATAAATTCCCTCGCGTATTGATATCCAAATAACCGTTCAGCAAGTGTTCGATTAAATCGCTCAACAATTGCTTGATCACGGTGAATTGCAGTATGACCTCGTCGTATTTTGGTATTATGTTGTTTCATCAACGATGATACTGGACCAAGAAATTCCTTACCAGGATCAACCTGTAGTAGCTGTGGCCATCGCAGACCACCTTGTGGTCCGAGTCCTCGTTGATAAATTCGTTCAAACGCATCGGCTACTTCAGATGATGTTTTTGCTGATAGCGGCTCTGCTTCTTTATATCTACTTGCAACATCAACTACGGTTAGCGCGTATTTGTACGTTTTTCCACGCACAGTATCATGCGGTAAAAACAGAATATCAGCTTGATGAACTTCATTAGGAACACTGACATCGAAATACGCGTACTGAATTTGTTTAGGACGTGGTAGATAAATTTGCCATATTGCCTGCCTGGACAACCACGTTTTAGCAGTAGAATGTTTAACCGCCGCTGCATCAGCAAGTTTACCAATTGCTGCTTTGCCTCTCCAGTATCCAACTGGTGAATAATAAATTGATTCCATTATTAATTACCAGCCCCAATCGCTAATTTACCTTTCATCGAGGATCTTACTAACCAATTAGCTAATGATTCTCTAATATTTTTATTTTTTATAGAATTTAATGAATGAATTAATTTTACATCTGCAATATGCCTATCTTGTAGATTTTGACTTTTATAAGCTACATCATGAGCATGACAAGCTCGATCAATAGCATTTATTGGTTCCTCGCCTGGTTTTGGTTGATCTTGATTATCGAGCCTGATATCGAGTCGAGTACCAGGACCGCAATAATTATATCCTGGTAGATGTTTTTCTCCACTGTATTTAGCCCATGGAGCACCTGGAAACTTTGACATCAAATTAGCAATATCACCACCGCGCTTATTAGGTAAAAACGAAAATTTCTTTCTACCGCATATAGAACATTTTCCACCGTACGCTATTTTTTTATTTTTTGTTATAACCGTGGCTAAATCAGTAGTTGGAGTTTTAACTCTACAGCGTAAACAATATAAATTCATGTTATAATATATATGGATATAATTGATTTCTCAGCAACTCGGCAACGAGAGCCAGTTAAGCATCATCCTGCGCTACCGAACTCCATCAGAATGATTATCATAGGACCATCTGGATCGGGTAAGACGCAATTATTACTTAATCTGATAATGAGATGGTTGAAATGGGATAAATTATATTTAGTAGCACCATCCGTTGATGATCAGCGATGTTATGATGTACTTAAAGATTTCAATGAAAACGCGCGATTACTGGATGAGGATAATGATGTTATAGAGTTTATAACCGATATTGATGAAGCACCATCCGTAGATTCCATAGACGGATTTATTAATAATTTAGTTGTATACGACGATGTGATGCTAGATAAACAATCAAATCCAGCCAGAATATTTTCCCGAGGTAGACACAAAAATACAGATGTGATCTATGTTACTCAACGATATACACAAATTCCGAAGGTGATCAGAGACAACTGCAACATTTTAGTTGTGTTTAATGGCGTAGACACACACACGTTGCGAAATATTCATCAAACTTGGTGTGGTGGTGACATGGATATAATTAAATTCAAAAATTTCTTCTCACGAGCGCAAGCTACTCCGCATGGATTTATAACAATAAATTTACATGATCCAAGAACAAGATATCGTGTGGGTATTGATAAAATATTTGGGTAACAGGGGTGATGATAAAATTAAATTGAATTAAATAGATATCATTAATATAATGAACAACTGTGCGTGGTTACATCAAGGAACCACTAACAATTGTAATAAAAAATGCCGTGGAGAATATTGCAAGAAACATAATTATCTTATAAAGAAAAATCCTCATGCTGGTCCACGAAGTTGTGTTGGATGTAACAACGGCGTTAGAGGATTATATCAGATTTGTAAAAATTGCGGTGGAGATCGATATCGAAGTTTGATGAACTATTACAGAAAAAGAAAGAACATAAATCCCAAAATAGAAAAACCACCATCAGAACTTGAATATTACTTGAAACATAGAACAAATTCCGAAGATTCAGATGAAGATTAAACAGATGAGGAGAAAGGACAGCGAGAACGCGTTGAAAAATATTCATCAAACTTGGTATGGTGGTAAATTAATAGCAGCAGAGAGGGTACCTACCAACGTTGGTCGTCAAAAAAATAAACAAGAAATAAATAAACACGTAGAGTACTTTATTTTTTCAGATACTATTTCGAACTGAGGTTTCATTAGTACAATCGTCCATTACAGAAATAAAACATCTCAAGGAAAAGTTCATTTGTAAAATCTTGACCTTTCTACGAGATGATTTTATTTGTTTGTTTTATTTGTTTTGTCGGAATTCTATGGTCTGTTCACCCTCTCTGCTGCTACCTCTCCCTATTTTTCGGAATAGATGCTCCGATACCCTAAAAAAAAATACTATTACTGAAAAAGAAATTAAAGATATTATCATTTCCATTTCTGACAATAAATCCACTGGGCCTGATGACTAAGTCATAGAATGCTTAAAGGCGTCAGAGACAATAGTAGAGCGACTAGCAATGCTTTTTAATCAATCATTAATGGAAAACAAATTTCCAGATAAATGGAAACTTGCGTACATTCTCCCCATTCCTAAAAAAGGTGATCCCCACGAGACTGCCAATTATAGACCAATCTCTCTGCTTTGCTGTATCGCAAAAATCTTTGAAAGATTCATTTTTAAACACGAGTAGTGCATGGGGACGATATAGCGACAATGGGAAAATACATTACAAACCCTCCTGGGACGATATAGCGACAAGATGTTTCAGATCACACTGGGCCCCTATAGCGACAAGGGGAATTGAACATGGGGAATATTGGGACTGTATACCCACAAGGGATAATAGGAATGAAACAGGTGAGGTGACGTAACGGTACTGGATATTGGCAAGGGGCTGACCTGAATAAGCGTTACTCTAGGGAGAGACAAATACAGGAGATATATATACATATATAACACATACAACACATCGACATAGATGAATACCGTAGGGCAAATGAGAACATATAAGGAAAAACACCCTGGGAACGTGTAGGGACAAGGAATATATTAACATAGGTTGGGACTGTACAGGAACGAAGGGAATCAAACACAGGGAATGTGTAGCGACAATGGATTGTGACTGTCTAGAGACAAAGGGAAATGTAACATGAGATTTGTCAAGGGACAAGGGGACAGTGAACATGAAAGGGCCTGCCTCAGAACAATGGAGAAAGTGTATAGGGACAAGGATGGTAGAGGGACAAACAAAATATAGACAGATACTAGTAAAAGCCCGAGATTTATATATAAAGCATTACCTAGACCTGAAATTATGTTGGCGGTGTTCATAAATTTGCATAATTGTAATGATGCTATAAATAGCTATAATCGAGGGAAATACAAACGCAAAAATGAATGTGACTAAAAGTAACGCTAAAATAACGAAATTGTCCCAGAGTTTAAAGGAGACTAAACATATCCCCGAACATTAAATTACATTGGTTTAGACTAAAATGGATAAACCTAGTAACTGTTTATAATCTCATCTTGTGGAAAAGTCCTATGAGCTAACCTATTTTCTATTTATAGCTATAACCTGTTGAACTTCCTATGAAATCCAACTATCTATTTATAGCTACGACTTGTCGGAAATTCCTTTGGAAAAACCCACTATTAATAGCCTCAACCTGTGTGACGTTCATGTTTAAAAACCCTAGTATCTGTTTATTGCTACAACCTGTGGAAAAACCTCTCTATTTATAGTTTCAAAATTTCCAGCTTCGATGACGTCACTGTACTGTACACTTGGGGAATAATGCAACAGTGTTGCAAGTGGTTGACCTGAATACGTCCTAATGTAGGTAGGTAGGTAGGTGAAATGTGTTTGATAGGGATAAAGGGAATTTTTTTGAGGCAAACGAAGACCAATATATACACACACAAATAAACACACACACACACACACTAAGAGGAAAAAGCAAACCCCAAATATACTATCCATACACGGGAAGAAGAGAAAAACATATGCTATCCACACAAACGTACGCGCACGCATACAAACACACTCACACACACACACAAACACACCACACAAACGGAAGGAGAACAAACTAACACAATATCTACTATCCTCATGAACTTGCGCGCACGCTTACAAACACACATCTACTATCCACACAAACACATGCTCTACATGCATGCAAACACACAAATACACACACACGCACCACACGGAGGGAAGAATAAAAAAAATCAAATCCAAAATATACTATCCACACAGAGGAAAGAGGAAAACAAAACACTCTATTATCCACACAGAATGAACGGGTAATAAACCCAATAGCTGCTATACAAAATTCCCCAATATTTACTATCAAAATCCCCGTTATCTACTATGCACACAAAGGTACGCGAACGCATACAAACACACACTATACTATCCACACAAACACGCGTTAGAAATTTCAGTCACAGTGTGGAGTCTGTCTTGCAATCCGAAGAGAGCTGCCTGTGACGTCACATTCCCGATATAGATGCGCTAGCGTATGTGCGAAATGAATCAAAGCGACAAAGTTTTCAAACATAGCCGAAACTAAGAAGACGATGAATTGGAGTGCACAGGCCGTGGAGACGAGAAGCCATGGTATAGCAGCAGCTACCAAATGTCAACACATCCAACTTCCAGAAGAGACCGATTTTAAATGGGATTTAGTGGATTTTCTCTCTTCTTCGCAAGAATTTGTTCCGGTATCAGCAACTTCGCCATATTCTCCTTCTTCTCACCACGTTGAGGATTTTAAACAGAGACAGAAAGAAGAATTGGAGAAATTGTTAATCAGCAGAAAGAAGCAGAACAAGCTTTTCTCCTTCAACAGCAACAGAGAGAAGAAGAGGCAAGAAGAAGGAAACGAAAGGAAGAAGAAGCAGCAGCAACAGCAGCAGAGAAGAAACAATGTCTTGGAGAGAAGAAGGACAGTGAAAGTCAAACGGTGACGATACTCTCAGACATTTTGTCCGAGTTAAGGAGTCTGAAACAAATGTATCAGACTTCTTTATTACGCCCCAAGAGAAAAAGACCTTCCCGAGCCAAACAACCCAACCCTATTACTACATCTGAGATACTAGCCCTAGTGATTTCTACCAAATCACCATCAACAGGAGCAAGTCCAGAAGTAGGCCTTGGCCGTGGCAAAGGCTTAAGGCAGTTGAAGCTGATTACTTCCTGTTCCTGAGTTTGTTTTTTTTAAATAAAAAGCAAACACCCATCTGTCCTTTTCAGGGCCACTCAGTTCACTCGAAAAGAAATATTATTCATTTTGCCAACCTCAAGTAAAACTCAGAATCCCTTTTATGGCCCCATGATGTACGTGTGTATGCGAGTGATTGCTTGAGTGTAGGTTCTTACTATGATTATAAAAATCAAAAGCAAGAGACACATACGAATCCTTTCTCGTCTATTTTGTTACAAATTTTATTATCCAATTCACAACAAAACACTTTAAAAGTTCATAGACTTCTTTGTCTTTTTTATCACTCTCTCTGGGTTTTGGGGCCCAAAGTGGCCGAGTGGTCTAAAGCGCTCTCCGTTACGGATCACTGCCATCTCACCTCTGTCTGCATAGGTTCGAGTCTCGGATTCGGCCAATGTGGGTATGTGAGAAAGCTTGCCAGTAGCTTTTCGAGGGTCGGTGGTTCTTTCCGGGCGTTTTCCCGGGTTCTTCCTCCACCATTAATACTGGCCGCCATGTATAGCCTATCGTGTGCTGAAAAATGGCGTTAAACCCTACAACAACAACTCACTGGGTTTTTAATTTCTTTACTTTCACATGTTTTTCATCCTCTTCATCCTCACTTTCTCCTCGTCTTCTTTTCTTCTCTTTTTTCTCTTTCTTAACCTGACTGGGTTCTTCCTTTTGGGAGGGTATCCCTTCTTTTTTTTTCCTGTTCGAAACCCTTCTCTTCCTTTTGCTCGTGTTGTTTCTTAGGGCAGACTGAAGACCAATGTCTTTTCTCTTGACAATGACAAGTATCTTGACCTTTGTCTCTTCTAATACCCGAAGTACCGTTGGAGAAAGCAGAGGGGTTCATCACCGAGGTGTGCGATTCTTTGTTAGCCACACGGAAACGACAATGTAATGCCAAAGAAGACGATCGCTTGAGACTTTCCATTCATCACGACAGTTTGAAGTCGCCCGTTGAATCGAGTTTAGCAGCCAGACAGAATTGACACCTTCCAAAGTCATCGACAAGATTCAACACGTGCAACAATTCCAATGACAAGTTTCACATCATCGATGGAAAAGCGACACTGTTCATGACCCACGTGTTTCTTTTCCAAGGGACCGGACAAAGCTGACAAGTGTTATTGGTGGACGACCTTCATAGCATCAAGCGTAGTCTCGTCCAAATTAACAACCCTCAAGGCCAGGGCCATTGTGAACGACACGGCAGAATGTAAAAGAGCCTGAAAACTATTCAACGATCGGACCTAGCCAAAGAACGAAGAGAAGCAGAACTCCTGTTATAGTAAGCTGGGATATCCAAAGACACACCATGTGGCATTCCTGAAATGTAAAAATTGCAAGATGTCGTGGTTCCACGTTACACCTTGAAAGTGCACCCTCAAGAAGTGCGCGGACCTCTGCTGTTTCGAGGAAAATATTTCAAAGACGGAAAATACATTCACGTCTATCATCACGATGAACATTTTGATGCCATCACCAGTATTACTGTATTCCTGGGATACGGTTATCATTGTGAGAAATGTGACTATGGCTATAACAATCGAGAGCAACACAAACATTGCGGATTGAAATGCCCAGGATGTTTGACCTCTCAACCCTGTCTTAACGAAGGACAAGAACGAGTGCATTGCCCATCTTGTCAGCGCACTTTTGTCAGCCCAGCCTGTTACCAACAACATCTGAAGACGCAAGGTACACTGCAGAAAAGTGCTTGTCAGCTCCTGAGATTGTGCCCTATTTGTGGACAAGGCACGCGTACTAATAGTGCCAAATTACACGTTTGTCTAGGAAAGACACGATGTCCCATTTATCACCAAATCGTGGACTTGGAACACGAATGCTTCATTACAAAATACCACTCCAAACACCAAGAAGACGACGATGACCACAAGAAGAAAGGGAATTTCATCTCTTTTTTTTATTTCGAATGTATGCAAGAGACTGGCATTCACACTCCTAATTTCTTCGTGGCTCATCGAGCGAGAAGTGCATCCAAGAACCGATCTTTTGTCATTGCCCTCACTGTAGCAAGATTCCTGGAGGACGTGAAAAATTCTTTCAGAGACCTAACACGCTAGCCGATATTGCCCGATCCTAGTCCTCATAGACGAGATATGGAGCAAGAGGACATCGAACGTTACGGAGATTGTCATTGCCATGATTGTCATTGCCATGCCACGGTAATGGCTCTCAATTTCTCGGGATACGATGGACAGTTTTTACTCAGATACTATACAGAACAAAGTACAGAACGTCCGACAGTTACTTTGAAGGGAGCCAAAGTCATTTCCATGCAAGTGGGACAAGTGCAGTTTAAAAATTCGATGAGTTACTTGGCCATGCCGAAAACGTTTGGAATGACAGAAATGGCCAAGGCCTTCTTTCCGCACTTTTTCAATACCGAAGCCAATCAACATGCCGTTCTACCCCATTTGCTTGAGGCTCACTGCTACGACCCCAACAACATGCACACCGAACAACGAGAAGCTTTCTGTGCTTGGTACCACACTAACTCCTCCGAACCCTTCGACTTTCAGGAAGAAATGTTAAAGTATTGTCGTTCCGACCTGGACATTTTACGGCGTTGCTCTGGAAAATTTCGAGAATTATTCATTGTAGAGGCCCTACTTGTGGGGGTGGGTTAATTGGCGGATTGTACCTTCTTGCTAGGTGTCCACTCTATTCGGTTCTCGTTATCTAGAAGATGATCACCCTCAGTGTTATTGCCCGGATCGGGTAAACTTATACTATAAAGTGTTGAATTTATAGGCGGAATAAATAGACAGCAGATATATAGAACAGAATGACACGAGCGCCCGTATATGGAAACAACAATTTAATCAATTACATAAACCATTGTGATAACACATTACATTAAGAAGATACACTTCTTTTTTAAATAAATCTTTCACCAAATTTCAAACACAAATATATTTACATAAATATCAATCTGTTTAAATGATAGGATTGGTTCATCATAGAATCGAGTGAAGAATCGAAGTCATTGCCTTGTACAGTGTCATAGCCTGTGCATTCTGGTTCACTCCAACGGCACGGTCGTTGTTCTTCTCGGCCCTTCCTTCTTTTGTTTTTCTCCTCCAACCTCCCTACTGTCTCGCCTCATTCCGGCCCTCACACTTTGTGTGGGTAGCTGGATACATAAGCATGTATATACGTAGGTACTTGTATCAGTAGGTACGTGGATACGTCACTATACGTCAGTGGAGCTATTTTTACTTTTAAAATAAACAGAGAAGCAACCCAAATTTTCTGTCGGTTATACTACTTGGAATCGATCATTACTCCCCTCTCGTTATGGTCAGATATCGTTCTATCGGAATTCAGACAGATACCAAAGCGATATGTTGAAAGTGACCGAAGACCTAATCGATGAGCTCTTCAGAGAGGAAATCAAAAAGAAGAAAGAAAAATGGACAGAGAAGTACAGACATCAGACACAACGAGATCATAGAGAACAGCTGCAACAGCATCAGCATGAACCAGACAGAGGATTTAACGTCTGCCGTGTAGACACGAAGAAGCAGATCCTATCTTGTAGGAAAGCCTGCCGCCAGACGGGGACGCAATCTTAGACGATAAAAGATTACCATAACTCCCCGTCTACAAAAACAACCTTTTTCAGGGCTACTCCAATATTCTAGAAAATCGATACTAATTCAATTACCAATCATATTATTTTGTGTGTCTATAAGCACTTCGTTTCTTTGGTTATGTCCAATAAACTAGAAGTGCGTCTATCAACACTTCCTTTCCCTGTCTTGTCAAGTAGTCAGTGTGTTTTTGTTTGTAGTTTGCGATTGAAGGTAAACAAGTGAGTGTTTCTTTTACGTCCGCGCTTTTCATGCTTTTGGTAATGATATGGGTCTTGCAAGTTTTGGTATCAGGGGATGTTTTCCTTCACGTTCGTGCTTGACAAATATAAAGGGAAGCGCTCGTCAGTCTGGCTACCCAGTGTTCACTCGTTAACATTCAAGATGAGTAGAATCGGCAAATTATTGGAGTTTCAGATGCACCTGGAGCATGCCAGGAGCCTCCCGGATGAGCTGGCCATGGGGACAATCCAGGAAAGTGCCAAGCTTAAAGAAGAGGAAGAGAAGAAAAATAACGATGAGAAGGAAAAGAACGAAGTTATCCTTCCTCACCTAATGCTAAGACAGAGCTGTGAAGTCAAGCCGGTGGTGAGGACATCTCCACAGAGACAAGCACCACAACCACTACCAGCACAGAGACCCGTGGTCCCACAGATAGAGAACTGGGACCAAGAATTGGAGAGGCCGGGGCAAGACGGGAGCCTCAGCGTCCGCAGGATGTAAGGAGGCAGCATCCACGGGTGTGGAATAGGAGAAGGAGTGAAGTCTTCACTATCCCTCAAAGGGAAAACTGGGATGATGAGGCCACACAAGCTGCCTCTGCGCTCCCAAGAGCAACTGTGACTTGGTAGCAAGATTGGAGACGCCGTTGTATCTGTGGTGCCCGGCCTGGGAGATTTCACCATTAACCGGGTGCATCTGAAGTTAACATAAAAACAAACAAACAACAACAACAAAAACGGAAAAAATAATTGGCCCTTCTCAAGGCTAACCAGAACTATAGAAAAGAGACTACTCAAATTGTCAATTTGTGTGAATGTAGAGTAGTGTGACTATAAACACCACCTCTTTTACTGATTTTTATGTGTGGGTTTGTTTTTGCATGAGTTCACGAAAGTTTGTTTGTGCGTTTGTGTGTGTATGTGTGTGCGTGTGGGTGTATGTATCGGTACTTTTGTGTGGATAGTATATTTGGGGTTTGTATGCGTGCTCGTGCTTTTGTGTGAAAAGAAGAGTATGGGTTTGTATGCGTCCGCATACGTTTGTGTGGATAGTATATTAGGTTTTTTGATAGTAAATATTGAGGTATATTTTATAGTAGATATTGAGTTTTTTACCCTTCCCATCTTTGTAGATGGTAAAGTGTGTGTTTGTTTTTTTCTGGTTTTTTTTCCTCTTCCCTCTGTGTAGATGGTATATTTGGGGTTTGTTTTTTTCTTCTTCCCGTGTGTAGATAGTATATTTGTGGTTTGTATACGTGCGCGTACGTTTGTGTGGGTAGTAGATATTTGGCCTTTTGATAATAAATATTGGGATATTTTTGAAAGAAGATATTGTTTTTTTTAACCCTTCCATTCTGTGTGGATAGTAGAGTGTATGATTTTTTTCTTCTCTTCCCTGTGTAGATAGTATATTTTGGGTTTGTTTTTTTCTTCTTCACGTGTGTGCGTGTGTTTGTATGCGTTCGCCTACGTTTGTGTGGAAAGTAGATTTCGGGGTTTGTATGCGCGCGCGTACGTTTCCGTGCATAATAAATATTGGGTTTTTTTATAGCAAATATTGGGGCATTTTTGAACGTACATATTAGGTTTTTTTAACCCTTCCCTTCTGTGTGGACAGTAGAGTGTGTGTTTGTATGCGTGCGCGTACGTTTGTGTGGATAGTAGATCTTGTAGTTATTTTTTCTCCTTCCCTTTGTATGCTGTGTTTATGTATGTATGTGTGTGTGTGTGTGTGTGTGTGTGTGTGTGTGTGTGTGTGTGTGTGTTGGTATGTTTGCGCGTACGTTTGTGTGGATAGTATATTGGTTTTTTTTTCTTCTTCCCGTGTGTGGGTTTGTATTTTCCTCTTCACTAGCGCGTATTCAAGTCAGCCACTTGCAACACTGTTGCCATTATTCGCCTAGAGTCCAGTACAGTGACGTCATTGAAACTGGAAATTTTGAGACTATAAATAATAGAGACGAGTTTTTCCAAAGGTTGTAGCAATAAATAGGGGTTTTAAACAGGAACGTCACGCAAGTTGAGGCTATAAATAGATAGTGGGTTTTTCCAAATTAATTTCCCTTAAAGTTGTAACTCTAAATACAACAATCCTACAAGATGATATTATAAATAGATAGTGGGTTTTTCATCGGAATTTCCACAGGTTGTAGCTATAAATAGATAGTGGGATTTCATGGGAATTTCAATAGGTTGTAGCTATAAATAGATATTAGGTTAGTTCATCGGACTTTCCTACAAGATGAGAGTATAATTAGTTACTAGGTTTGTCCGTTTTAGTCTAAATCAATGTAATCTAATGTTCGGGGATATGTTTAGACTCCTTTAAATTCTGGGACAATTTCGTCATTTTAGCGTTACTTTTGGTCACATCCAGTTTGGTGTTGGTCTTTTCCTTGATTATATCTATTTATAGCATCATTACAATTATGCAAATATATGAACATCGCCAACATAATTTCAGGTCTAGATAATGGTTTATATACAAAATCTCGGACTTGTACTGGAATATGTCTGTCTCTGTCTCTATTGTGTTTGGCCCTCTACCATCCTTATCCCTAGACAGCTTCTATACAATTTTACTATTGTTCCTAGACAGTCCCAACTTATGTTAAACTTTCCCTTGTCTCGCTATAGTACCACCCAAGTTAAATTCTCAGGGTGTTTTTTCTTTATAGGTTCTCATTTTTTGCCCTATGGTATCAATCTATGTCGATTTGTTGTATGTGTTATATATGTCTAGATTTCTCCTGTATTTGTTTCTCCCTAGAGTAGCGCGTATTCAGGTCAGCCCCTTGTTACATTGTTGCCAATGTTCAATACCGGGACGTCATCTCACCTGTTCCATTCCTATTCTCCCTATTCAACATCCCCATTTTCCCTTGTCGCTATACAGTCCCAATATTCCCCATGTTCAATTCCTCTTGTCGCTATATCGTCATAGCGTGATCTGAAAAGTCTTGTCGCTATATCGTCCAAGGGATGGGTGTGTAATGTATTTTCCCATTGTCGCTATATCGTCCTCATACACTACTAACACGTATATAATTACTTTCATGCGATGTATAAATCAGGATTCCTTCCTAGTCACTCTACTGTTTTTCAATTTATTGAAATGTATCATAATATTTGCAGTTCATTTGAACAATCTCAAAATTATTGTATTGCATTTTGTGATCTATCAAATGCTTTCGATCGGATCTGGCTTAATATTTAGATCGAAATGATACGATGTTAATGGTTTGAAAGTTATTTAAGTAATAGAAAACAAACGGTGGTTTTGCACGATGCTTATTCACGGGAAATGATTATAAATGCTGGTATGCCGCATGGATCCGTGCTTGGGCCACTCTTGTTTTTAATCTTTGTAAACGATGTTGCCGATGGTATGAGCTCTCTCGCTATCTTCCTGCAGATGACTCGTCTTTGCATTATTTATCCCCTTATTGTGCTGAAATAGAGCTTGTCATAAATAATGATCAAATAAAACTGCATAACTGGTCCAATGGCTGTTAAAAAACGAACAAAATCGTAACAAATAATACTGAACTTCTTTTTGATAATACTGAACTTAAATATGTGGATTCTCATCGCCGTCGAGGATTATTACTTTCGTCAAATACCAAATGGATTTATCAAATAGATAGCATTTTAAAAACAACATCATCTCGAATAGCTAATTGTCACGGAGTTGTATAAATTTATCGTTTTATTCAGATTAAATATATGTATTCGGGTTTCGTTTTTGTGTACAGCGATACCCGAGGGTGATTTATGTATATCGCATATTATTTCAAAACAGTGAGTTAGGTTCATCCTATGCTGCACGGTGGGAAAACCAATATTCCTCAAGCGCACAGACGATGTAGGGCGACATAGTCAGTGTATAAATTACCTCACCGTAGAGCAAAATGTCACATTACAAGAAGTCTTGTCAAATAGCAGTCTACTTTAACGACTCTGAACATGCTTATCGCTTTGTTGTTGTTGTTGTTGTTGAAGGGTTTAACAACATTTTTAGCACAAGATAGGCTATACATGGCGGCCAGTATAAATGGTGGACGAAGAACCCGGGAAAACCCCAGAAAGGACCACCGACCCTCGAGAAGCTACTGTCAACTTTTCTCACATACCACATTATCCTAATCCGAGACTCGAACCCACGCAGACAGAGGTGAGATGGCAATGATCCGTAACGGTGAGCGCTTTGGATCACGCGGCCACTCCCTGCTTATCGCTTTGTATAGTTGTTCCGATAATATAATTTGTATAAAAGAATTAACTCAGTTTACAGTACATAACGTCATTATGTGTTATTGTACGTGAAAGTGTCATTTGTAGCACACGGATTTGGATATATTTTCGGCTGACTGAGTAATTGACTGACCAGTGATTGACTGATGGTTGATTGACTGGTAGCCAAGTGTTGTACTGAAATAGTGACGGAGTGATATGCTGCATCTCCATACAGTTTATACACCGGATTGTAGTTGTCTTTTAACCATAGGCTAATTTGGGTTCTGTTATACCCTGTGTGCTGCTGATGGAGAGTATGTTGGTCGGAAGAAGCTTCTGGACCAACGTGTTTACAGAGAACAAAAGATTGAACGGATCTTTAGGTAGACTAGGAGGGGCGAACCATTAGTGGTGGCTCCTCAACCTCCCGACATAGCGTTGGGGTTGAGAAGATATTTCGCATTTCATTATTTGAATGAAAAACTCTTACTTTTCACAGTGAAACGCAACATTTTACTATTTGAGTAAAGCATGTCATATTTCACCGAACCATATCACTATTTGTGTGAAAATTGTCGACGTCTACGTGAATCATTTGATTTCATAGAGATCAGTTTGAATCATAAACCTCTGTACTATTTTAAAGTTCTTTTCTTTCATTGCATTACAGTGTCAGGTTGGTGAATATTATGTTAATTGTCCAACATTTGGATCTTGTATGCACACGAATTGAACATAACCTTTTCCATTTAATCTTTCATAAATAAACAATATTTTTTTAACCATAAAAAGTGTTCGCTATAATCCGAACCCAACCCGGTTATCTTGTTACACTAATCCACGATAACTAAAATACGAACTAAGTAGACGGCTTTTGTCAAAGCTGTACATATCTTGTATCAGGCCCATAATGGAATACGCCAGTGTAGTCGGGGAAGGATTCTGGTCGATCGATTCAGAAAAACTGGAAAAACCTACAGCTCGAAGTGACAAGAAGATACAGGAATTCCAAATACACTAGTAGGCAATCTTTATATTTTGAAACACTGTGGGAAAAAGTCTGCAGTCAAGAAGAAAAATAAAAAAAATTACTAACACACGATAACATTCAAACAAGCCAAACTCCAGACTACATCATTGAATTACTTCCTCCCCCCGCGTCCGAACAAACAAATTATAACCTGCGACGTTTAAACAATATGGTCATTTGCAGTTTCGGGCTGAATTCTATGAAATCGTCCTTTATACTCTCAACAGCATCTTTGTGGAACATTCTCGAACATGATACTCAGTGTAGTATGTCTTACAGTACTTTGAGAAAGCTCTTTATGTCCAAATATCGTTTATAGCAAAATGAAAAGTTTTATTAATCGAACCCTGGATATTATCCATACTAGATTAGGAAACAATGCAAATTCATTAAAAGCTTATCTTTGCCGTGTTTAACTTGCTGACACTCCTTTTTGTTCATGCGGTGGGATCGAAACCACCAAACACCTTTCTAAGTACAGTAGACAACGAACTAAGTTGATGAGAAAATTACTTTCAATGTCATATGCAACTATTAGCTGAGATTTACTGCTTTGGGGAACGGACGATGCCAAAGACAAATATAGAATTTTAGAATTTTACATCATGTACGCAAATACATAACCGCTACTAGACGATCTCAATAATTTACTCAAATCGTGATTACTGTCATTGTGCCTCTCTCTCTCTCTCTCTCTCTCTCTCTCATCATCATCATCATCATCATCATCATCATCATCATCATCATTAATTTGTATGTTGTCATATTGAATATGTTGCAATACTTGTATCATGTAGGGAGAGGGCTAATTTAATTTGATAGAACTTGTGCCCAATCCTATTGTGAAATAGCATATGCTTAAACAAACTGAAATATATAATCGATCCGCCAAGGTATAGATCGCTTAACGTATGGGAACCTTGGTCAGCGAAGATCTCGGGGACAGAGTAAGTTGATATTCAAAGAGCTGTACTGTATATTTTAGTTGTTATGACTGACTTAAGGCGCTCATCAGGAAGACAATTGTGATGTGCATAATTGACATTTGTTGTAAAAAGAACTGTTCCACAGTAAATTTAAATTCCAGAGTTATGTATACAAACTGCAACTAAATGAGGTAATATTCTAATTGCTTTTATTTTGTCCCCTGCTTATTATATTTCTATTGTTTTGCAATGGCCCTTTATATTGGGTCTGTTGCTGAATAAACCTTGAACTTTGAAATTGTTGTGAATAAACAGTATACAAGGTTATCTTTATAGGACAAGGACATTGCACAAAACTGCAATATGGTTTGACTTGATAACGAATCCCCCGACCCAAGCGCATGTGCATGTGCGATGGATATGTTCGCAGGAAGTTAATGCGTACGTAAATTTAAGGAAGAAGAAGAGAAAGTGAAATAATTTTTTTAAAAATTCTTTCTCCAATAATATTAAATCCTAAGACTGTAAGTACGTTGATCACAATTTGACAAAAAAAAAAAAAAAATTAAGTACGTTGATCACAATGTGACAAACCTCTCCGCTAGTCGATCTTGAATAATTAGTCTTTTGAACCAATGAGTAGATAGACAAAATTAAAAGACACAAACCTACAAAGAGAAGACACACACGCGTTTTAAAATGTTCAGCCCATGTCGATATGACATTGCATGAACATTTCATAATTGTGTTTTTTAGAAAACAGAGGGCGTCAGTTTTTGAGATTCTTGTAAATGTTATGAGCTGGGAGTTTTGTATCCTATGAATGTAAAAACAGGTTTAAAAATAAAATAAAATAGAACAATTCAAGTCATCCGTCCGTATGAAAGATTTAAGTGAACTCGTGGTAAAAGACAAGGAACTAGACAATAATTTGCTAGCAAGATGCGTGGAAATTATGATGCAAACAATAAACAATGAGCGAAAAAAAGATATGTAACTGTACATGGTAGAATTTACGTTTTTCTGTATCGCTG